>JBCEWC010001984.1:0-37052 GCA_038996855.1 Solanum aculeatissimum
CTGAGATTCGTTCTTGGACTTTGAACTTGTTCTTGATCTTGATCTTGAAATTTGGATTTGTTCTTGATCTTGATCTTAAAACTTAGACTTGTTCTTGAGTTTGATCTTGAGTTCAAGAGCTTTTAAGCGAATTATAATATGTTGTACAAGCATGTCTTATGCAAAGAATGTTGACATATCGCATGATCGCAGGGTGAGATGAACCTCAATTTTTTAGAAGTGACTGTGAATGCCTCATTTTTTGCAACAATTAATTTGTTTAAGCTTCAATAGTGATTGAGAATAAACTGAGTTTAGCACTTTATGCAATTCAAAGCAGAAATATGAATTGATGAGATAAACAATGGAGAAAATGCATTTGTTTTGCAGGAGAGGAGTGCAAGTTCATGAACTCCGATAATCTCGAAAGCAGGAACCTCTATTGATTTGCTCATGATGGTAAACAAAAATTAATATTCTGTTTAAATTCAGGCATCTTTAATAAATGAGACGTGAGACTGTCTCTCTCTTCTTCTTTTTTTGTGAAGTGCACTTTTATTAGAAAAAATAAGGAATACGGTGGAAAAAGTGGGGAGGAGGGAGGAAGATAAATAAGAGTACTAAAATGTGAGAGTGTCACTTCACCGGGCCTAACATCCCCTAACATCCGCTGGAGCAATACCATAGTTGAACTTGAAATGAATAGGCTAGACAACAATTATATTTTAAAATTAATTGCTAAAGTTACAATTTTGACTTTGTCTCTTTCTATAGAGTCCATTCAGTATAACAACAAATAAAAATCTCAATTAAAGTATAGTAACATTATAGTGGACTTTTATATTACTTATATTTAGTGTGAATAAAATTATTTGACATAGACCTTCAGATGAATACATATGTATTATAAAAGTAAAAATATTTTTCACTCAATATTTAAAAACGTTGACCATCATATTTTAAATTCTATACTAAATAAAGTATAATAAAGTAGAAATTCAAAAAAAATAAAGTGAAGGGATCAAATAAAAGTAAGATTTTGCAATTAGCAATTGTATAATTAACCTTTCATCATCACCCTTGTTTGATATTATTATGTATCTGTATTTATAATTTTGCCAAAACCATCTTCATTCAATATAGGCAAATGAAGAGACAAGAGTTTTAAGAAATTAATTTATGGAAATGACGGTCGTAAAAATTAATACACGTCTTTTTATTTTTCATTTTCTTTAGTGTCTTTAATTTCACATTTAATTGTATAATACAAGTGTTTTAATGCATTTTAAAACTAGTAAAAGAGTTTTAATGCATTTTAATTTTTTTTTTATTTGTTAAAACATAAGTTTAGTTTGAAGAATAAATATATATGGCACAAAAATTTTTGACACAAAAATACTACTCAGGGTTAGTTTTGTAATTAAAATGGATTAGAAAGGTTAGATACATCAATTTATTTTATTTTTTAACCCAAAATATCCTTTTTCGAATGGTTGTGATTTTTTTGAAGGACTATATTATGACTTTTTCGAAGAGTTGTGACTTTTTTGAAAGACTGATACTTTTTCGAAGGATTGTGACTTTTTTGAATAATAGTGATAGACTAAAGTACCGTTTAATCATAAATAATGTATTTGAGTTTTGTTAACGTTTATTGGATTTTTAATTGATTTTTAAAAAAGTAACTTTGTGTATCTGTAAAAACATTTAATAAAAGTGCAATTCCATGTACTTGTAAAAACACTTAATAAAAGTGCTAGTAATGAATTAATACGAATAAAAATGATAACTAAAAAATAAAATTCATCTTATATACATGGAAGGTCTTGAAAATCGACGGTAATTTCTTCATCGATCAATTTTAACAAATAATGTGTACGTGAACTTAAACTAAGATTTTTCAAATTTTATCATGTCACAAATATTAATCTAAACTAAAAAAATTCGTCTTTTTAAATTGGAAGACCTCGAAATTCGACAAATAGACTTTTCATTGGTTAGTTTATCAAATAATGAAATATATACAAACTTAAATTTAAAAAAAAAAATTTTTTTAAATTGGGAGACCTCGAAATCTGACGAAGAGATTTTTCATTGACCAATTTTAAAATATAATATATAATGATGTAAATTAGCAAAGATAATCAAAATGACTCATGGAATAATTCTTTTCATAAAAATGCACTGAACCAAAGCATGATAGGATTATGAATAAAATAAAACAATAACTAATAAATAATGAGAAAATTAATATTATTAAAACAATACTAACCTCTATTCTTCTTTTAAAATGAAATATGACAATATAATAATTAATTTTAAAGACCAGACAAAGCAATAAAACAAAACCAAATAATAACAAACATGACAACTTTAGCAGAAAATATAAACACATAATTAACTAAAATATAATAATAATTCAAAATAATAGCAAATGCTACTAAGGCAGTGATGAGTGACATAATACCAAATAATTGATAAAAAATATACACCATTACTATAAAACAACCCAGAATATCCAAATAATAAAAGTATGAATTTTTAAAACGTTAGACCAAAATTGTGTGTCAATATTATATTTATTTAATTATATTATATTGAAAATAGATAATTTTCTCACATTGAAGAATTGTGACTATTTTGAAAGGTTGTGATTTTTTCGAAGAGTTGTGACGTTTTCAAAGAGTTGTGACTTTTTCAAGGAGTTGTGACTTTTTCAAGGAGTTGTGACTTTTTCGAGGAGTTATGACTTTTCCGAGGAGTTATGACTTTTTCGAAAGGTTGTGACTTTTTTGAAAGGTTGTAACTTTTCCGAAGGGTCTATATACTATCTTAAAAGTATGAACTCCCCAACTTGAATGTTAAATTACTATAATACCCCCACTTGAAAATCAATTTAGTATATTGTATATTATATTATATTATATTAAATGTAGATAGTTTTTCACGTTAAAGGATAGTAATTTTTTTGAAAGGTTGTGACTTTTTGAAGAGTTGTGACTTTTTGAAGAGTTGTAGCCTTTCCGAAGGGTTGTGACTTTTTGTAATGTAAATATTGGGTAATTATTAATTATAATAAGGTAAATAAATAATTCAAATCAACAAATTAAGTTAATAAATCTTAATATTAAAACTAATAAAATACTTTAAAGTTATTTAGTCTTTCTATATAAAAAATTTGTCATTATCAATTCATTTCAAAAACTTCTATTAATATAATATTGCTAAAGTCCTAGTTATCTTCAATAATATTTTTGAATTATAACATTATTTTTTGATATAATTGATTTTTCAATAGTGGTTGAACTCCCTAACTTGAATATTAAATTACTATAACACTCCCAACTTAAAAATCAATTTATATTAAAAGCAGATAATCTTCTCACATTGAAGGATTGTGACTATTTCGAAAAGTTATGATTTTTTCGAGAAATTGTGAATTTTTCAAAGAGTTAGGAGTTATAACTTTTTCAGAGAGTTATAACTTTTTTGAGAAGTTGTAACTTTTTCAGAGAGTTGTGACTTTTTCGAAGGGTTATGACTTTTTCGAAGGGTTGTGACTTTTCTTTAGGGTTGTGACTTTTTCAAGGGGTATATACTATCTTAAAAGTATGAACTCCCTAACTTAAATGTTAAATTACTATAATATACTACTAAAAAAACTGTGAATACCCGACCTCAAAATTTTCAACCTCCACCAGAAGTCAGTCATTTTCGACTTCTAGAAGTTGGTAATGTTAAGAAAAAAAAATTAAGAAAACTGACTTCAGGAAGTCAATTGTTTGTGCAAAAAAAATATACCATCTTACGGAGGTCCAAAATTTTCCCAAAAAAATTAAATACAATCAAAACCGACCTCATTTGGTCGGTATTGAATTGAATAAATAAATAATAATATTTTATTTTATTTTAATTTCATAAAAAAAAATTAAAAAATATTTTTCAATAAATTTTAATTAACATTTTTCTATTTAATTGTTTTATTAAAATTGACTTCCAGCTATCGATATTCTTTTTAAAATAGAATATCAACTTCCAGAGGTCGCTAATCTTGATCTAATAAATAAAAGGAGTACATTTTTCATTTCTTTTAGTCACAACAGTTTAATACCGACATTCTGAGGTCGCTATATTAACTTTTTTTAAAATAGAATATCGACTTCTAGAGGTCGGTAATTTTAATCTAATCAATATACCGAGTGCACTTTCATTCCTTCTAATCACAATAGTTTAATATCGACATCTTGAGGTCGCTATATTAATTTTTTTTAAATAGAATACCTACTTTCGGAGGTCGATAATTTTAATCTGATAAATAAAAGAAGTACACTTTCATACCTTTTAATCATCATCATTCATCATACCCATGATCCTACGACCCTCTTTAATTCCCCTCTTTATTTCCTTTTTCATTACTTTACCTGTTGACACTCAATTTTGACCGACCTATAACTTATTTTGGATTGTCATTTGATTAAATAGGTATTTTTAAACTTTTTAAAATAAAAGGATTTATTTTCAACTTTATCCAAATAATTGTGTATCTTTTTAATATTCTTGATTTTTTGTTAATTAGTTTATCATTTTTAAAATTACTTTTATTATTATTATTATCATTATTAATTACTATTATCATTATTTACTTTTATTTTTATAATATTTGTTATTTTAGTAATAGCAATAGTAGTAATAACGCCAAAGAAAAGAAAAGAAATAAGAAAAAGTCAAGATGGTATACATTTTGGAGGGAAGCTAGTGATTTTTACCCAAAGGGCATAAATATCTGATATTTTATATCAATTTGTGTCAAAATATTCTGTGTCATCTAGCATTACCCTTTTCCAATTATATATACAAATCTGAGATCTATCTCTGTATTGACTTTAGAAGCCTTCCCATTCTTGAAATCCAAAAATAATATAGCATTATTTATCATTTTCTCCCACCCAATTTATATGAAAATGTAAATTTAAGACCGGAAGAATTTTAAAATTTGTGGTCCAAAAAACTATTTGACCATTTGGTGTGGGGTAAAAGCTAATTTTAAAGTTGAATTAGTTTCAATTAATGAAAAAGTGACTTTTTCTTTTTAATTGGCTTAAAAAAAATGTGTCACAAAAATTAAATACGGATTAGGACAAAAGGAGTATTTACTTTTATTCCACTTAGTCTTTTGAGCAACAATAAAATTGTCTTGATGTGACCTAGCTGTGAAAACAACCACTAATGCTTGGATTCGTATAAACTATCTACATCACACCCATTGGATGCGGCTCCTTTGTTCAGGAGAATGTAACTTTTGATTTTTGTTCCATTTGGCTACAGCATACATTTCACAATTGATGCAAAAAAGATGTTTTCTCTTGTTGAGTTGACAGAGGAGCATAATATGGTAGAAGAATGAGGAATGTTGTTGTTGGAAGGGTGTGAAAACTGGGTCCTGAATCTTGGTGTTTGACAGTTCATCACTATATACCTTATTTATGGGTTACTTGAAAAGACTAGAGTAGCTAAATGTGTCAATGTTAGGGCTCATTTTCCAAAATATAGCTACATCTCTCTGTTAATAGTATCTCAGACACAATCAATATTGAATATTTATCACTTTATCAGTTGGTCCCAACAATTTAAGTGGACAGTTTCCTGTCAAGGTTTGGATCTAAGTTACCTATGATTTCAAGTTGGATCCCTCGAGTAGGTACATTGTACCATGGTTCAATTGAATGAGTCACACATTGCAGGGTCTATTTGAGGGATGACGCTCCTAACAAGATTTTCTCCATACCTAAGGTTCGAACCTAAAACCATTGATTTCAAAGCTTCTCTTTGAAAAGTGGTGCATATATAGTAGAGGAGTTCAAACTGTATATGATCGTGGATAAAGACTTCAATTTGTTTCAAAGCTTCTCTTTGTAAACCGGTACATATATAATAAAGGAGTTTAAACTAAATTTGGTCGTGGACAGAGACTTCAATTTGTGTGGGAGTAGAAAAGGATGTTATTAAGTGGTTCAACACAGTAATTTGATATTTTTTGATTTTCATTCATCATTTTGTGTGTATGTTGATTAAATGTGATTTTAATTTTAACTTTAGATGAAATTCAACAAATATCTTGAATTAAAAATGAACCTCAAAAATCAATTTATTCTTCATACATTTATAAGACACATCCTTAATTATCCAAACAAGAAATTTTAAGGCAATACGGTCTTGATTGATGATGATACCTTCATTTCAATACTTACACAACTCCACGTAATAATATTTACTTTCTCTATATATAATTACTCTAGTTCTGGTCACATGCATTGCACGTGTTTCTCAAGCTAATCAATATAAATATTTTAAAATAATATAAATAAATTAGAATAATTGTTTTATGAGTTACACAAATTTAAAGAAAAAAACACAACTTATGGTAATACTATTCGATCAACGGTTACTATCCCTTCAATTTTTTGAAAGAAATAAAGTTTTTAGTGTTGTTGAATATTATAATAGCTTGTAATTATACACGGTAAATTGAATTTGTATAACCTTTCTTGATATAATTTGTGCTAACATATCAACTATTCAACTTACCAATTTTCTTATTGTTGATACTTCAACAACACAATAAATATAAATAAGAGCAACTTGACAAATAAAAGGTATGATCAAATATTAAATTTTGAGATAGTTTCAAGTAAAGACTCGGGATAATGGCTAATGCTTAGATCATGTTATTGAATTGAGAAAGTTTTCAAAATTAAATGACTAATAATAATAGATAAATTATTTTCAAAAGTGACAATATTTACACAATAAGAGGCAATCTACATGATTATAAATACCAATAATCTCCATCTTTTTTTTGAAAGTTTTGTAAATTTTTAATAGTTATTCTGAATTTATGTATGTTAGATTTCTCTTACCGAAAAAATGCATTCTTAATTATAAAATTGACAAAAAGTGCATAAAAATTTAACTAATATAAAACTATAATATTTCAATGAGGAAACTAAAATAATACATGTTGGACTAATGTAATGTGTATAATTTTTATTGGTGGTATTTTGTGTAGACTTTTTGCCTCAAAAACTAATGCTATACTTACATTCTTAAATTCTAGTAAAAATAATAAAAGAATTGGTCACATGCATCTTCTTAGCTAACACAACTACGGATCCTCTGAGAATATTTGACAACATCAAGGAAGATTTAGTAGAAATCAGAAAGATGAGAGAGCAAGACTTGAGAAAAATGAACTCTTTCTTTTCTTTATATATAGATTTTTTCTTTATTGGTATCTCTTTAGCTTCCTTTCATATATTTATTATTTAGAATAATATACATTTAACATTGCCTTAAATTCTACCAATAAAGAGGTTGGCAAATGGCTAATTAAAGTATGGGTAATGCATTAATTTATAAATTAACAGAAATAGTTTATACTATACTTTTTGAGGAAAAATATATTTTCTTAACTTTTTTTGTAAGTTTTTATTTATTTATTTGGAACTAGTGATTTATATAATGATACTAGACTTATCGTATGTGCGTTGCACGTGGATGCATAGTCTCGAGATGTATATATTTTTTTAATTTCACTACTTTCGAGCATGTTTCTAATCACTTCTCACTTAATTTTTCCTTGTAAATGATATTTTTGTGTATGTTCCTGTCTTCTGATCTGGTTGTTCTATTGTAACTAATTATTTTGTTGTGGCTATTGATATTCTTCTTGAAAGTGCTATGTATAGTTGGCTAGAGATAATGCCTGGATTTAACACTCCTGGTAATTTTGTTGATTGTACTGACTTGGAACCTCAACGTCTTGCTCTACTTCATACGCACCCTCGAGCTATTAAGCTGATAACTATCTTGGAGAACACTGTTTATGCAAAATTTCTTTTCTCTAATGCTGCAAACTTCTCAAAGAGTCGGCTCATTTTCAAAATCTTGAATCCTGATAGTGTGTTTGTGTTCCCAAAAGGTCTTATTTACTTCCGGTATAATGTGTGAAGCAAAAAAATTGCTTATCTCGCTACTTTCAACTGTCAAAATTCTATATTTGTTATTATTCCTATTCAATTTTTGCTTCAAATCCACTTATTTTGAATGTTGTTCTTCCCAAATGGTTCCAGCTTAATAAGACAAAGACTGCAGTACTTCTAAAGAAACTCTTTTAGGATATATTATATATCATTAAAGATATGATTCTGTTTTTTTTAAGTTGGTTGTAGTGCATCAGCTACTCTTCAGCGTCTTATGAAAGCCTTGGAATAACACTTTAGTCAATAGTAACTCCTAATAAATCAAGTGACATTCTATGTAACTATGCTCTTTCTTTGCAATATAATGAATATGCACCATGTTGGACATGCATCTTATGTAATGGGAGTGGAATTTACATTCTTAATAGCTATATGTAAATTCTAAAATAAATCAACTACTTTAATTAAGTGATACACACTTGTAATTAAGATTGAGTCCTTCAAAAATATTATTCTCCTAGAGCCAAATCGATATCTTTTTACATGTTTGAGGCAAGGTAGAGTTAAATAGAATTTCTTGCATTTGAATTTTGTCAAGAATTTCCTTTTTTGGGTATGTATCCTTAGCTTCTTTTCTCTTCATTTCCTAAATGTTAACTTAGTCTTGTCATGTAGCCTCCTCAATAGCTCATCGGTAGTTGCATTGGAACAAACTCCTCACTTATCTTGCTGTCCCAGCTCCCTCCACCATCATCGCCAGTAGCAACGACATCATCATCTTCAATTTGAGTTTGTCCGTGGACTCTATTCCTCCTCCTCCTGCTCTACCACAATCGCCAGCAACGACGACATCATCATCTTCAATTTGAGTTTGCTGGTATCTATCTTGATGAAGTGCAACGTTCATTGTCTCTCATATGTACATGTTATATCTAAGATTTGCTTTTGTATATTTCTGAGGTCTTATATTTTTCAATATCTTCAAGGCAATCAAGTCCTTTTAAACTCATAACGGAAAGTATTAAACTTCTAGATTTTGCTATTAATGGATTAAGTATTATATTATCTGATACTTTTGTTGGTTTATGCGACAATTCTTAATGATGTTTGATTCACAAATTAAAATATCAATATGAATAATCAACAAGTATATGAGTATAATAGAGGCAACATAAATATTTCAGAAGCATATAAAATAAGTTATAAGTTATAATTATAGTTATTAAATAAGACAGAAAGCCAAAGAAGATTTTATTTAGTAGACTTTCGTGACAAGTGCTTTGTGTCCATTCTACCTTTCTTAAACTCCACTTTGTGGGACTATATGAGGTATGTTGCTAGTGATGGTGGCGATGTTGAAAGGTGTTAAATCACTACAAGTTATGTAACATGCCAAACCGTCCACTCATGAATGTGTTAAGCGTCGAGTGGCTTAATGTGTTATTGTCGTCATTGTATTAAGCCAAGATATGTATCTTGAATGTTACTCCTTGTACCAATTTTTTTGTATTATTCTTCACATTATTAATATAGATATTATCTTTTGTTTTAAACACAATTTATTAGCAACTCCTTTTATTAAATTCTTTGTCACTCCATAATTTCAAAATTTCGAGCAAAGAAAAAGATTTAAGAAAAGAAAAATTAGAAATAAAGAGACAGATCCTTGCAAAACAGACTTTGAAATCAAATTTTGTTGTACATTTTCACCAAAAATATATCCTCCTTCATATGTATGACTACAACTTTCTATAAATAGTGCTTTAATCTTTGGGCAAAATCCATATGCAGAATCCTTTTAGCTGATTTTGATGAGTCGAGAATTCCATCAGTAAGCTATTGCAGTTATTAGATCTACTAAATAAAAGTGTGGATTGGGATGTATTCCAACATCTAACATGTTCTATTCTCAAGGTAGTAGTATGATCTCACCTCTCTCAGTGTCAGCATAAATGCTTGAGAGTTGTACACCACGCCCTGAATGATTCGGTTGTGACTTGAGCGATAGTTTTGCTACTTCATTCCCAACTCAATAGCTCCATGAAGTCTATAAGTATAAGCACCCGTCATAAGCCCCAAAGATAGTGGCATCAAGTTCAAAAGGCATCTTCTTTATGAAGTCATACACTCTCCCTAAGAAATATAATGCCACACCAATATCCAAAATGTCCAAGAAGAAAGAATACTTGAATAAAATGAAAACAACATATATTTTACTCTATTTATATTGGACAATGTTGAACATATCTTATTACGTTGTCATCATAAGTCCACACGATATCTACAACTAAAGCTTTCTTGCATATCTACTTTCATAACCCTTTTATTGTCTCTTGTAATTTAATAATCACACAACCATGCTTTTTTGTCATGTTTTTTACGGTATCTACTTTTATATGCTTTTTCTTGAGCCAAGAACCTATCAGAAGCAATCTCTCTATCTCCCAAGGTAGGGGTAAGTTCTGCACATGACATTGTACCCTCCTGATGTAAGGGTAAGGTAGGAGTTATGTTGTTGTCAGATATTGTGGGTGAAAAATTTAGTAATCTTGTTGCGGAGACGCTTGAAAGGAATTATGAAAACTTTCTCCAAGATCTTCTTAATTGTGTGGAAATCCAAAGTTATTTTGGAGTAATACCTCTCAATTCCCTATCGAGATGACTTCTTCATGGTCTTGGTGCGCATTCAATCCATTCTTGCAGAATTTTCTTAGTCCAAGTAAAGATTTATAGCAGAGCGACGACGAACCACCATCGTGTGTGCGACAACTGATGCTCATCTTCCCCAATAATATCTCAGCAACATGAACAATAAAGAAGATTTAGATGAGAATTTCATATGTTCAAACTTGTGCAAAAGGATGATGTATCAATGTCGCTAATGCCAGAATGCCAAAGTTGGTCTACTCTAAGTTAAAAAAAAGAAGCAGTGAATAGAATGTTGCAAAATTTTCATCAGTTCAACTGTGAAAGTACAAATATTAGAAAGTCAATAGTTTTTGTATATTAATCTGCGTTGTAATACAGATGCGTGTACAGATGTAAATTGAATGCAACATGAGTCTAACTTATAAATCATTAACTATAGCAATTTCACCAAAGTGTAAAGAAATCCTTATGTGTGTATTGTGGGAGAACGAACGTTGGTAACATGAATAATCTGGGTATAACGGAAAAAAATACCTTCTCCGTCTCATTTTATGTGGCACCCTTTGACTTGGCACGGTGTTTAAGGAAAAAATGAAGACTTTTAAAACTTGTGGTTTAAAATCATTCTTAGAAATTTATATGGCTGAGAATCATTTCATTAAGGGTAAAAATGGAATTTTAAAGATAAATTGTTTCTGAGTAAGGTGATATTTTTTTTTTTGGGATGGACCAAAAAGGAAAAGGTATCACATAAAATGAGACAAAGGGAGTAATAGTAAAGAAGAAGGTTTGATTAACTAAGTCATTACCTTGATATAAGGGGAGGAAACAGGGCAAACCTGCTCGTTGATGCAGAAGTTAGATGTTGGATTGGATTTTGTCAATGACGTTTGATTGGTTTATAGAGAAACATTAAAGGAGTTGCATCGTTTAGGGAATAGATGGGCGTTCGTGTTTGTCTAGAATGTGAGTGTTGCAATTGAAAATTGACGACTCTTGTGAAGGAGTTTGTAGCGCTAGGGTTGCTTTATTTTTAACTAAATTGGTTGTTTTTAGTTAGGAATAGTATAGTCATTTAGCAATTTAAGTAGAAGTGATTTAGTTCGGGGTATTATAGTAATTCAACATTTAAATTGGTGAGATACAACGCATTAAAGTATATTAACGAATGAAGAAATGGTCTTTAAAATAAATAATGACCATCCAAAAACGTTTGAAAAGGTAAATTTAATTGTGCATTGAATAGTTCAAATAAATTTGATATTGAATGATATCTACAAATTTATTTCATTTTATTATTATAAAATGCGTTATATATTAAATTAACTTAAACCATCATGGTTCATTTAGAATTAATAAAATTTTAATTTATGTAAAAAAATATATTTATTTTAGACTAATTGTAAAAATTAAAAATACCACACTCCCAGGTTAATATATATACACAGTTGAGTAGGTGAAGGATTAGAATTGTTTTTAAGTTTTTAAATGTAATTCTAAAATTGTTGACGGCAAAAATTATGTTATTTTTCAACCAAGAATGTTTTAGGAGTAGAAATAAATAATGTTTTAGTTTATTTTTAATATTTTCTTTGCGAGTTTTAGCTATTCATTCTTAAAATAAAATTTTCATCTTATTTTAATATAAATAATTTATGTATGCATTTTCATGATTATGACGTGTGTTTTTAAAAATAAACTTGCATCTTATTTAACTTAAAAACAAAACGTCCATCTTATTTAGCTTTAAATAAAATTTTCATCTTATTTTACTTTAAAAATAAAACTTTCATCCTATTTAGCTTAGAAATAAAACTTCCATCTTCATTAGCTTAAAAATAAAATTTTCATTTAAGTTTGTTAAAGTAAAAAAAATTATTATTAAATTTTAAAGTTATCTACATTTTAGTTGATATATAAAATGTAATTTTTAAGTGAGTAATAAACTATTCAATTAAAAATATGTAATTTAATAGTGGGGTGAATATTGTAAGAGAAATCAAAATATAAATAAATTCAACTTATAATATATTCATAAATAGAAATTGTATTTATAAAACATAATTTTAATTAAAAAAATATATTATCATAAAAATAACAATTAATTGAGATTGTGAATGTTATTATAAATATTGTTAAAAATTATGTTAATATACATGAATATAAAAATAATGTATAAAAGAGAGTTTAAAAAAAATACTTTTAGATTTTTACATATTTTATCTCAGAATAAATTATTATTAAATTGTTACTCCTGGATAAGATATCCCAGGTTTTACGACCAAACATTGAAACGAGGACCAGTCAAAATTAGTTTGGAGACGACCTCTTAAAGTTAAAGTTTTCTTAGGGTAATGAGCTGCTTTAAAAATAATTATATTGGACAAAATGATCCATTAAGTATTCTTCTGTTCTAAATCAATTCAATTTCAATTTTGTGTAGTAGTTCTTTTACCTTATCATGGTGATTTTTTTGTGGTATGGTATGGTTAGTAAGAGAATCATTTCTGTAATCATGAAAATCTCTACTTTTTGAAACCACTAGTTTGGTGATATCCCATAGTATTCTTATTTTTTTTTCAATTATATCCTTATTTAAATTTAAATAATTCTAATTTATCTTTTATTCCTTTATTATTTATTAAACTTTACTCTAATATGTGTATTATTTTGTATTACTTCTTTTCCTCCGTATCAATTTTTGAAACTTTTTTTTTAATCCCCGTTTTTCCTTTCACGTTTTAGTTTATTTTCTTAGGTTCATTTTTTATAAAGTTCTTACTTTTTTTCTTGTGTTATTTGTTTGAATTGGAAATATATTAATTTGTATATTTCCTTGCTTGATTATATGTATTAATTTTTTTAAAAAAATTTATTAAAAAAAATTAATAAATTTAATATTTATAATAATTAAAAATATTTTTGTAAATTTTCAAGTTACAATACCATACTCCACAAACCACCATCCAAACAAGGAAGGTGTTAATGATATTGAAGATGCTAAGAGGAAAAAGGTAAAGTAAAATTAGAAGGAATGAAATAAAGAAAAAGTTGAAACATAAATTAGAATTGCAGGGAGGGATTTGTTTATGAGATGATTCAAGCATTAGGGATCAGATTGGTAAAAAATGAGGGCGCCCAAATTGTCGTAACCAGGCTGGGCTGGAACACCCTTCTCGCATATTTTATTGCGAGCATTGACCACTCATCATATCCCATCAAAACTTGCCTGAAGGATCATGCTTTTCCAAGGTCCACAGACGATATTATTTATTCTACACACCAACCACACAACTCCATTCATTCTCCAGTGTGGGATTTGTACTGAAATTAAACATCCAAAGCCTAGTTTCTTTTTTGGTGTCAATATTTGATACGACTGATTTGTCCATCACATGGTGGTTGGGAAATGACAATATTGTAGCATCTATTTAGAGTGCTACAGAATGATGTTTATAACCTTACATTGCTAAAATTGTTGGAATTTTCTGTGAATCTTTGGCCATTATTGAAAAAGGAATATCTCAACACAGTATTTACAAGACAAAGTGTGAATAGATATGAATTTTACTAAAAGGATTTTGCAATATGACAGATATTGAAGATCATACTGGACCCAGGAAGATCAACGACGACTTGATTCTTGGTTATGAAGAAGATGATGATGACAGTGCAGTACTGATGATGATGTACAAACGGAAGCCAAGAGAATGATGGACTTTCATGACAAGTGACATAATTGTGTGCGCTAGGTCTCTCAGATAATGACTGAAATAATGGAGTTACGATTTTCCAACCTAATTTTCGTTATCTGCTCACTGGTCATTAGTAAGGTGCATAAGAATAGTGTTGAATATGATGTACTAATAATGCTGATATTAATTACGGCTAGAATGTCGTTGCTACTTCTACTATTACTTTACAAGCATTTAGTGTGTTTTACTTGGTCCTGCTTTCACTTGCACTAGTGTTCCAGAGATGCATTCAAGCAAACATTTCCTGTCCCTCTTCTGCTTTACCGAGTGCAGGAAGATCAGAAACATAGAGGTCCTTATTTAATAAAGAATGACAGGTTGCACGTTAAGATCATCAATGTCTTAGTCATAACATAATTATAAGCCGTCTCTACAGTTTTTCTGCAAAGAATCAAGGGAGAGGGGAAAGAAAAGGACAAAGAAACATGAAGAGGTTAACCATTATCAGTAGTAGTTCATGTCATCAGCTACCAACATCCATCTTTATCACTTGCTTCCATTTCTATCGAGATCACAGAACAAGAGTTGCCCATGCAAGAGAATCCATGCCGGACCTTTTAAACTTCAGAGGAGAAATATAAGGTAACGAGTTGTACATAGATGTCTGAACCAACCAAAATCACACTGGGATTCTTCAAGTTCACGTTCCCCCATCAATCACTAAGCAATCCTGAACTTGTCCTTGTCTGAGAAAATTATGGCTGACAGTCAAATTAGCTTGCATATGGTGTGTTTTATGAGAACCATCATTAAGGAATGTCTAAAGTGGAAAGCTGGGTGTAACAGGGTTGATCGGAGATCCCAAATTTAATACCATTGACTACCAGGTCCACCTGGCGCTGCAGCGACTTTTCTTGCCATATACTGTTCAGGTTTTGGCTGCACCGCGTTTGAAACTTCAGTACTATCTTCTCCCCTTTCGTTTTTACAGCTGGGATGTCTTCTAGGGTATGAAGTATTGGAAATGGGATATTGAGTTGGACCGCCGGGGTTCCTTGCAATTCTTCGCTGTTCAATGACTTCTGCTGCTGTCACTGCTGCTCCACAGTTGTTGTAACGCAACACTGAACTAACCACCCTCCCAGGTCTTGCAGCGCCACCTGCTGACAAATCCTCCTCTTAATAACATAGTAATGGCACTAAGTTCTAAAGCAGCCTAGTATCGCTTAAATAGCAATGCATTTCTTCTGTACAACTAGCGTGTGTGACCACTAGGTCATCATGTATCAATCTCTATCTATATCTGTTTCCATTTATAAGAATAATAATGAGCAAGAAGAGAACAGAACTTGACATAGAATTTCTCACCACTGAAACAGACATCATCCTTCGTGACACTTTAAAGAGTCATTCAGAATGAGCTACAAATAGAGAAGGGCACTAATACAGTGATAAGGCAAGGAGACAGGTTCACGTAGTGTCAGTGCCACATGGGGTGTAAATATGCAAGTATATTAGAGCTTTGTAAACTGTACACTTTTGTCGTACTTTTGGGTTAGAGGAAGATGTACGGAAGCAGAATCATTGAGAGACTCCGTATTAGTTTATACTTTTGCTTTCTAGATGTACACAAAGTAATAAACGACACCAACGTAGTGCTGTTCATTTTAACAAAATTCCTTTATTTACTGATTAAAAAAATAAAATGAACCTAAAAAAAGACATTATATTTCTCAAATGGAGGGAAAAACTAAAATCAGAAGCCTTAATTACTAAAGAAAAGAAAGACACCGGAAGCCTTGAAAACCAGCTGTGGATTATGTTACTGAAGGAAATCCCTAGATTCTTGTTCAGCACTATCCACTGCAGCCACTCATGAAACTTTATGTGTTTTTCTCAATAACCCAAATACTTGATTTTTCCATCATATAAGATTTACCACCTTCATCAAAATTCATATGCAAAGACGCTTAGAAGAAGCAACTTCCAAGGAAAAGTTTACTGGATAGTGCACCTTTTATTTTGTTTGTTTGATAACAATGGTGATCGAACCAATTTGCACCCACTTTGACTAATTCATCAGGTACTTATATCTCTCGCCAAATAAGCACCGACAACTTTCTCCTTACCAAGGCTTAGACAAATCGGAAGAATCCATTAACTGCCGCTTCAGCTGGGATTTAGATCTTCTTAGTTCCCATGGTTGTCTATTTAAGTTAATGCAAATGATTGGCAATGCCTTGATTTTTCGCTTCTCATTTTCCTTTAAGATCACATAAGGGACATCACCGGATTTACTGGGAGCCTCAATGAAAGAAATTGCTCCCCCTTTGCCCCATTTTATGCAACACAGTTAGGTTAGACACAAAATTTGGAATATTAATTTGACTTGCATATTATTAATTTCTTTTTATGACAAGGGAAACCCCAACCGCTACTCTTTGGGTGCGAACAGAGTAAAACCTCGCTCCTATGCAATAGCTCGCAAACCACACAGGAGAGGTAACCCACACTAGGCAAGCCCGGCGCAATGAGCTCGACTGAGAGCAAAACCCCTTGCTTTTACTGGCAACGGGTTTCGAGCTTGGGACCTTCAACATGGAAGTCCCAAGCCCAAATCACTAGCATTTCGTACATGTTAATATTGAATTTTGGGCTGGAATGAAAATAAGAAACTTCAGACAAGCTATGGACTGCGGTCCAACCCTGTCATATTTTAACATTGTGGAAGGAAAGAAACGGAAGAGGTCTTGAGCTAATTCCTAAAATTGACATTTCAATGTCTTAAAAGAGAACACGATCTTAAAAAAATAAAAAATGTCACAAAAAAGAAGTATGAGCAGTGCGATGAAAGACTTTTCAAAATCAGACATCTTTTCTTTTTTAATGACCGTGTACTCTTTTAATCATATATAAGAGACATTTCTCTCTCTCTCTCTCTCTCCCCCCTTTCCCCAAGGTATCTTGATGCATTTTGTAAATCCTGATGCAGTCAGTTTCTGCACCTCCTTGTTGCCATTTTTCGTAAAATTCTCTCTTCCTCATCCCAAAAGAAAAGGTCAGCAGATCTACCAACACTTTATTAATTGTCAGGCTGTCAGATTAGAAATCTCTACTAACACTCACGTCTTTGTGTTCATGCAAATGGACCGACTAGAAACTTTGAAGCAAATGCCTAAACCAACAACTAAGCCTTTCTTAATATAAATGTGTGTGGACAACCCCATCTCAACTTTATTTTCAATTACAAAGAAAAGATGAATTAAGGGCAGAAGTCAAAAAGGTCTTAATAGTTCACCTAGGAAACTTACACCTAAATCACCTCAAACATCTGACAACCCCCTAAATATAATGTGCTAACAACACTTCACAGTTCTGCAACATCTAATACTTCAAGGGGAACTTTTTTCAAACAGTATAAGAATTATATCCAACATCTGAGACAATTCAGTCCTTGAAACAATACTAATTCCATGAAATTATACTAATCTAATGAATAGGATTATTCCAAGTGATTCAATTGTACATTATTGGAGTAGGAGAAAAACACTAATATAATCAAGTTCACATTTAAACAGTAAAAAAAATTGGAGAAGTAAAATATGAGAAAGGTTTATAAATAATAGTATATCAAACATTTTGAATCATTCCAAAAGGAAAACTTGTCACCTGAGATGAGGGACTACTACTTCTTGACATGATTTTGGAAAGACGAGATTTCCACCAGTTTTTTGCCAGGTAATACACAAGTAGATATCTAACAAATCATTTGCATATGCTAATTCATTAACAAATTCACAAGGAACTGCAGCATCCTAATATGTTTTACCCAATATTGTAGATGGAAGAATATAATCATGAGTGCATACACCATCACCAATACAAAAAGGGAATGCTACTCATTTGAATATAGCTGACAACAATCAAAAGAGAAAAATTGAATACTACTCTCAGAAAAACAAAATCATATGAATAATGATGACAATAATCCTTGAGAAACATTTACCACTATCAGAAAACATACTTCCAGCATTTAAAATATGAAAAGAGATCAAATATTGGACCCTACTAGAAGTGTTAGCAAACTAGTGAAATCAAACCTTGAACATTCTGAGGAACTTGGAGAGGTAGCCTTGTCATAGGGATCACTGAACTCCGGTCCACATTTGGTTTCTCACCTTCTTTGATAGAGCAGTTAGAAAGATCATTTGCAACTTCAACTGGATTTTGCACTGAATTGTCTGAATATAATACACAAGGCCTGTATCTAAAATTAATCAGTGGCTCAAGAATTTGAGAAAAATCTGATAGCCAAAACTTGCAGGGCATTCCTTTTATTGTAAAAACTAGGAAAAGAATAAAAAATGATCACAGGAGAAAGGAATTTAATCAACCATCATGATTGACAGGAACTAACCTAGGTAGGGATGATGAGTGCTGCCTCTCAGGCGGAGCAGCAGCCCCTCCTTTGCCATAATGCTCTTCAAGATATGCAAATTGTTTCTTGAATTTGTCAACGGCACTGAGGAGAGACACGAGAAATCATCAGTAATCTTTTTTGGATCCAGTCAAGCAATGAGACCAAATTCTGTATCTAAAAAGGAACAACAGTAAATAGCACCCTATTATGATATTTTTACAAGTAATATGAGCTTATTCATATAGGACTAAGTCATCGCTGACATGTACCATAGCAGAGTATTATTGATGCCATCAAATTTCTCATTCACCCCATGGCCCCACTCCATAAATTTTACAATGCAGCTAGCTAAACATGCATACACAATTAAGCCAGAAATGATAGTTCTCTGAGAGGAAGGTTCACTAGTGGGTTAAAAGCAGCCTGAATGAAGCTTGATAATAAAACATGTTTTTGATAATAAGCTTGACATGACCGACCAAGGAGAGAACCAAGTACGCTGTGCACCAGTCATTCTTGGACATGCCTATGATAGTATCAAGTTTAACTTCTTGATATAATGACAAAACTTGAATCAAAGTTCCATATTCCCCTCCATTTGCAAGCTTCTAAAGTTGGCTCATCTTTCTCGAACAAACTGTCTGATGAACCATAATATTTTCTTTTATCGGGCAGATAAATCCTAATAAATGTCCCGGGCAGAATGAGGGTTAATCCAGATACTACCACATCCAAGAATGGAAAGTTTGTAGATCCAAACGAACTACCTTCAATATAAAATAATAAGCATACTGTCACATGGAACAGGGTTGGTTTCATTCCAAAACAAGAAATCCAGATTTACCCATTTCTAAGTCAAAGAAAAGAAGACCAGAATCACTCCCATTAATCCTACATTAAAGGAGTTCTCAAAGTTTGACTAACAAGGAAATGAAGTTAAGAGTTCCTTTGAACTCTGAACAACCCCAAGGAGGAGTAACTAGGTTCCTAACGAGATGTCTGCCTGATTCATAATACCTGTAAAGCAGTTTACCCCAGAACTACATTGATTAATTAACTTTTAAGCAAAGGAAAAACAAGGAGGTTCCATTCATACCAAATGGAAGAGTTCAGCACTACAATTAACTGAAAACAGAAGAAAGAAAGAGAACAGTGGAGAAGACTTCATGTAAAGGACGTGAGCTTAAATAGAAGTATTGAAACTTCTTCAACTCTATCCACCTTTCTAAGGAAAAACCCGAAATTGTGACCATGCCACTTAAGTTGCCATACTGGTTCTTAAAACATATTGTACAGATGTGCTATGAACAGATTGCCATGTACATGCAAATAAGAGGTATGAATGCAGAGAAAAGCATACGACCCACAAGTCCAAAGACAAGAAAAAAAACTCAGTTTGTGACAAATGTACCTTGGATACATGAAACCTGTAGGTTCTTGCCCCTCTAAGAACTCCTTCAACATTTTTGGGTGGTATTCAAGAATTTCTCTGTATATCAGCTCCCTCACATCCTCCTTTGTTATCCTTCGCCTTTCAAATTCAAATTCCATTTTTGTAACTGGTTGAGCAGAAGGTTCTCTTTCCACTTTGGCCAGATTCCTGAAATATGGATCTGCAAGAGCCTGAAATTTGAACAAGGAAAAAGGCCCAGTTAGGAGCTGGAGTCACAAATACTGCAACTTTGTGGAAACAGATACATAGTGCATTTGTACCTCTTCTGCATTAGGGCGATCCTTAGGATCAAAAGCAAGCATCCTTTCTAGCAAACGAAGTGCAAGGGGATCTGCATGTGGAAATTTATGGGAGAAAGGTACAGGCTTTTTCTTACGCATACTGCTCAAATACCTCCGAGCCTTTTCATTTCTTATCTATATGCACATAAGCAACCATATATTAGCCACAAAACTATCAGCGTAGAACATCTTGAGTTCCAGGGAAAAAGTAGGGACTTACCCTGGCAATGGATTCTGGAGATGGTGTGCCCAACAGATCAGTCATCAAGTCTAATTGGTGCACCACATTTTTACCCGGAAAGAGAGGCTTCCCAGTTAATAGTTCTGCAAATATGCATCCAATGCTCCATATATCAATTGCTGGTGTATACTGAGGACAAGTCACAATAAAGTAATCTTAGAATGTGCTGTTATCATAGTAAAATAAAGAAAATTATAGCTAATTCACCAATAAATTAGAATAATTATCTAAAGCAGAAAATTGTAGATTCACACCTTAGAGAAAAATGATCCACACAATTCAGGAGCCCTATACCACCTTGTGGCAACATAATCCTACAGGAACAAATAATCAGATGATGTTAAATGTCACATGTTCCACTAAGCTCATTAATAGAACTATTTCAAAGTTAAAAGTTTTGCACAGAGCATTAAGAAGCATACAGTCCAAAATATAGCTGTTGGAGTATCATTAAAGGCCACTCTTGCAAGACCGAAGTCACAGATCTTAAGCTTGCAGTCAGCATTTGCTAATATATTTTTGGGTTTCAGGTCACGATGAAAGACATTGGCTGCATAATATTCCAACATACAGGCATTGTTAGTATAGGAAAGATTATCTGGGATTGGAGTATACCATGGAAGCTAATATGGCTATGTAAATGCCTAAGTATATAAAATATGTCCTTTGTGGAGGAAAGTCATACTAATTAAAAACACAATCTTGTAACCAGCATATAACCTGTATGTATATATTTTAGCCCTCGAAGAAGCTGATAAAGGAAAAATTGATAATGTTCCGGCGTCAAATCGTCATTTGCTTTAATGACTTGGTGCAAATCAGATTCCATGAGTTCAAATACAACATAGATGTCCTTGAATTCCCTCCGAGAAGGAGGTAACAATATATGCTTGATTTCCACGATATCTGGATGCCGAAGAAGCCTAAGAAGCTTGATCTCACGAAGGATACGTGTGGCATCAGAGACATGTTCAAAGATATCGTTTATCTTCTTGATTGCAACTTTTTCCCCTAGATGGGTATCATATGCAGAGCATACTACACCATAGCTACCTTTGCCAATCACTTCCTCTATCCTGTATCGGTTTCCTTCACCATATTCAGTAAAGAAATCTACATCTCCAGACCCCTGCATATTCATATTACAATTCAAAAGATGGGTTATAAGACCTGTGAAAATGGATCCTATAACTATACTTCAGTTGCTACACATTATTTCTTAATAGGAATGTTTTGAAGCAGGTGTGCTATTCCAACCTGCATAAACTATGGGCATTTCAATCATTCTGTTTTACCAAAACCATATAAGTTCACTATTCACTCCAAAGCAGTTTCTCGATAGACTGAGATCATAGAATTAAACTTGCACAATACCACAGTACTGCATTTATTAGGTTTAATATGTCAATTAGCCTTAAACCTCACCACATCTCAAAGCATGAAAAGAAGATCCAGTCACCTCTTAGCTAGGTTCCTAAATCATACAACTCTCAACATTTCAATCCTCCAACCAAATGTCCTGAACCAGATAACTGATTTCCCTAATTTAAATTCGTTTTCAATCAGAAGATGGTGTTATTATGTCAATTTTTTACTAAAGTATAATAACAACCCACAATCAAAAATAATTTCTACTGAGTATAGGAACAATAAATCTAAGTGGCTGTAACAACTAGGTTAGTGCTGTAACTGATTCCAGCAAACTACAAATAGCTTTAACTAGTATCTAAGCTGACAAATTCGGAAGACCCTTACTTTTTTTCGCTGATCAGTCTGCATACTTCAGGTGGCAAGCATCAAAACCACAAAACACAGTTAGCAATAACCAAAAGGGCAAGAATCTTATCCAAAAAAAGTAACTCAAGGAAGTTGACTTCCACCCTACGGATCAAAAAGAACCCAAAACTATCCACAGAAGTGATCAGATTATAACAAGACCCAACAACAATCTTGCAGTTAAAACGCCAAAAACAACTCCAAATCTCAGGAACAGGCAGAAAGGGAAAAGATGGGAAACCCCCTATTCAGATTTCAAGATCCAATATGGGTGGAAAAAAAAAGGAGTTTGTGGGAGCACTATATTGACAACAAATTTGGGATATAGCTGGAAATGAAAGTACTCCACTAAATAAAAAAGCTCAACAAACAAACAACAGTTGTCGATGATCTAGAAATGCACTTACAACAATGCCAAGATTGGAAACTGTTAATAACTATGATAAAGATACAATTTTTAGAGAGAGAAATTGAGTAAAAATCAGATCTTGGAAACCCCACGAAGAGAGAAAACAGAAAAAGGGAAAGGAGATGGAATATCTCTATTCTCTACTACTATTTGTTCAAGTTTTGTGTGTGAGAGAGAAAGAGAAAGTAGAGAAATAGGAAAATTTGTATCCATAGAAGTTGGAGGACCATATTAATAATTTTCTCTTCTTTGGGGTGAAAAAGACACAACTGCCCATTAGAATATATTCACTGGATTACAGTTACACTACAAAGATTTTTGCAAACAACTAGTGGTTGGGAAGCATTTTGGATTAGGACTGATAATTATTTAGTATATTTATTTGGTAAAAAGTGGTTGATTTAAAACACCTGAAGAAAAATATAGGTACTTCTATTTTTTTATTTAATTTTAATAAATAAACTAACTCTTTTTGTTGCTAAATTGGGGTATCTTGTAATCTTGACCAAAAAAAAAAAAAGGGTCATAATTTGGACTGAAAAGAGTCACTTAAGGGAGCTAACACTTGTAATTTGTGGCAAATGCTTGAATTTGACCAAACTCATATTCTAATATCATCATTTTAAATTTAAATTTGCCCATTGAAAAGTTTAATTCTAAAAGCATTGCTCCCAATACGATTTTTTTCATTATTAAAAATTCGAATATGAGATCTCTAATTAAAAATATTGTTTAGTACATATAATCATTGTATATAAAATTAAAATATTGAAAAAAAAAGTTCCAAAATCTTACTTTCTTTAAGATTTTATTAATTAGTCACCCTTTTGAATCTTGGATGTGACTTTTTATATTGTTAAAAATTCACTGTTAATATTAATGCACTATAATGATTCGTTAATAAAAATAATAGAAGTGCACTTGAACCATTTTAAATTAGAGGTAGAGGGAAATTGGGTGGGGGAGAGGGCTAAAAGGCAATTATTTTGTCTAATTTACTTTACAATAATGTCAAATTTGAAAGTTCAAATTATAAAATATTAGGGTTATCAATTTAGTAATATTAAAAGAATTTTATGATAAAAATATAAGTAATTTAATTTTGAGACGTTTATATCTCTTTGTTGAATTTTTCGTGTTACATTAATTGAATTGACTTTCTCTAACTTATTAGAAAAGTTTTTGAAAAAAAAATTCATTTAATACTTAAAAATGTACGTTATAAAAAGAATATTATAAATTACTTTACACTAATATTTAGTATGAAATAGAGATGTTACATCCAAAATAAGCTTGTAGAACTAAATTAATTATGCTTAAAATTATTCAATAAACTGCACCTCATATTGAAGCCACCTAAAATGTGAGAAATAGCAACCAAAAAAAGGGGGAATATTATATTATATCGTGAATATCTATTTAAATATTATGTCAACTAAATAAGTTTGTAATTGGATAAGTTTGCAATAAGATAAGCACACAATCAAGATAATAAAATATGTCTAATGTTATCATGGGTAATGCAAATTTTAAAGTTTTGTACGTAGAAAGACCAAAACATATTTGGCAATTTAATTGAGGCAAAAAAGTTATTAGCAATTTCTATTTGATGATTAGAGCAGCAACAATAGTCATCATTCATTGGAATTTCATAATAACAAAAAAATTTGAAAGACATTCCTTTATGCCAAATCCTGTTAGCAGTAAATAAATATTTATCATTTGTTCAAATTGATTTGTTTTCCTTCTCAGAGTGAATTTCGATCATCAAAATATTATTAATTAACTCTAGCATAAATTACTATTCCACAAAATCTATCACACTTATAAGTGAATCAAATAATTCGTGTTTATATTTATTGTCTTATTTTATATGACATCATTGCAATACATATATTATGCATCGGGTTATATTATAAATTTATATAAATGTCATTAATGGAAAACATTTTATTTTTTAAAAATATGAAAAAAGAATATGGGAAATTCTTAAAAACTATCTGCTTGGGACTTGGAATTTGCATACGTGTATCACATTGGTAGGTATGTACCCGTGAATCCCTAAGAAAATACAAAACTATTATGCCTACACATAAACTCATTTTTATATTATTATTCATTTTTTTGTAACACAATAAATATTGCTTTAAGAATTCAAAATAAATATGTGATTGTTTTAATTATATCTTTAAATTGAAGATTTTTTTTAATAATGTTCAATCCTCAAAAAACATATAATAAATAGAAATTATTGTAAATATGTAAATAGGTGTCAAGTGTCCTTTATGACTTGACAAAACAAGTCTTAGTAATTGTCCATGTGTCATTCCTTGTCAAAGCAACGTGGCAAGATGTGACACTTGGCTATAAACAACAATGGCTATATATATGACCTTGTACAAGAAAGAGAATTAGTGAAAGATTGAAAAAAAAATCTCCCTTTATTTTTAATATATTTTATAATTTCCCTCTTCGTATTTTTTTTAATATTAATTTTCATAACAGAAATAATTTAATAAAATTATATCTTACTTTTTAGGAAAAAATGAGGTAAAATAATATTTATTTAGGATGGAGGAAATATTATTATGAATATTTATTTGTTTCTTGGAATGCTTAATGTTGTTGGTCAAAACAAAAATATTTTGTTGTATCCTTTCTATGTTGTCTATGAATAGTTATTTGTTATTTGAACTGGTGTACATCATTACTCAAACAAAGTTTGTATTAAAAAAGAAATTAAGGCAGTCTCTTTATTTTAATTTCAATTTCTTAATTAGTTTTTCCTTTGAATATTCAAAAAGCGAAGGAGAAAAAGGTTGTTAAATTTACTTGTCATGAGAGATTGAAATTCCAAAAGTAAGATAGTGAATAATTATTAATGTTAAATATCATTTCCTTCACTCATACATTGCTCATAATGAACATTAATTATGTATATGTATATTATTCTCTTTGCCATTTTATATGATACTTTTTTCCCTTTTTTTAAGTCAACTATTTTTTATTTTTTTATTTTTGTTGAGGAATAAAAAGTTTTCTTATTAATTTTGGTGTTTGATTAGCAAGGAGTAGAAAATCTTATTTTAAATATTTAGAAAAGGACCTAAAATGTTCTCGAATTATTACAAATGGTACAAAAACTTTTTTTCATCCACCTTTTTGGCCTAAAATGTCCTTCTCCTTAATAGATTTTTTATTACACTATTCAAATAATTATTTTAGATACATGACAGTCATTTATTGGTTGAATATTTAATTATTTAAAACTATTTATAAAATTTTTTTGACCCATCCAAAATCACCCAACCCGCCCCAAGCCTAATCCGTAACTTAAATTAAAAGGAGAAGAAGAGTGACTCTTCTCTGTAAAAAATTATATAAAATTTAGACAAATAAATTCTATTGGGGCAGGATAGGAGGTGGTGGTGTAAGTTATTATGGGTTGGGGTGGGATTGATATGTCAGAGGATCAAGAAGAGTGAATTACTACTTATCAAAAAAAAAAATTCAATTTTACGGAACTTGTTTTATTATAACTTTTTAATAATATATATTTAATTTTTAGTTGAGAAACAATAAATATCTTTGCATCGTACATATGTCATTGTCCTTTTAGGTAGAGTTTAATAATTACTAATATATTATATAAATAAATGTCATGTGCATATGCTTGATTGGTAGGATACCTTGAAGTTGGTTAAAGCAACTATCTAAGTGGCCTGATTTTAAAATAGTTCTAATCTTTATAGGACAATTCCCATCTTGAACTCATGTGGACCTATCAATATAGTCATAGGCTATCTAATCAATTTGATCACCCAAATCAGCCAATTATCTTGGGCAAGGAAATTTCAGAAAGAGTTCTGAAGATTCTTTGGTTAATCTTCTACTCAATCAAAATAGGAAAGGACAAGATTCTAACTCTACTTTTCATTTTAAGAAACTTTTTGTATATTATATAAGTGAGATTGTGAATATGTGAATAACATGTATTATTGTAATGACCTTGAAGGTCATTTTTTACATTTTTAATGAAATTGTCGTTTTGCCCTTCTCGAAAGTTGTCGTGTGTCATTTCTGGTTGAGTCTAAAAGTTGAATTTCGAAAATCTTGTTAAAGTTGGAGTTTTGCTAAAGAAAAAGTTTTAAAGACTTTAAGTTTGGAATTTTAAGTTTTGAGGTCATCTTGAGTTTTGGGTGTCGTAATGCAATTTTGTTGATTCCATTAGCTCCGGAATGTGAAATTTGGTCTAGGAGAACAAACAGAACTGAATTCGAAATTAAAACGGAGATTTTGGACCCAAAGTTACATTTTTAGTTGAATTCGGATCATAGTTTGACTTTGGTCAACATTCGAAGTTTGGAAGCTCTAATGCAAATTCTAATGGTTCCATTGAGTCTGAAACGTTGTTTTCGATAGGGTTGCATATTTGGTTCATATTTATAGGGTTCCGGATGAGTTTCGAGGGTCAAAAAACATGTTTTGAAGGGTGTTGGTGCAAGTTGACCGTGATTAACGCGGGTCAAAGCCCTTTTCTTTTATTTTTATTGCTGAAAATATCCCTTTCTTTCCATTTTGACTATTCCACCATTCTTCTTCCACTTTTGAGTTCAAAAGGTTGGGAAGTGCAATTTTGAGCAAGATTTCATGGATTTTCATTTGGGTAAGTTTCCTAAACACTATATCTTTGACTTTCAGTATTTAAATTATGATTTTGGCTTGAATTTTTTGTTTCAACCCTCCAATTTTTATGAGTTTTCAAGAACATAATTCAAACTTTAAATGATGATTCTCCCTCAATTTCTACTCAAATTTTATGAGGTTTTCATCCACAAACTTCATTTTCCGTGTAGAACCTGATTTTGAGCTCAATTTTCAGATTCAAATTTTTTGAAAAATAACCTATTTTTTTACCATTTTATCTCCAGACCTAATTCCTATCAATATGGGTATTAATTGACTTCTTTTGACTTCATTCTTGATAGTGGCTTGGTGTTTTGGAGTCGATTTTGTGGATTTGTTCATCTGGTTGGCTAGTTCATATGTGGTTCGACCTTTTGAGATTGTGATGATTTGGAGTATCGTAAAAGGGGAAAAAGTTTGAATTTGAGTTGATTGAGACTTCGATTAAGGCAAGTGGATTCCTAAACCTTGTTAAGTTTACTTGAACACTATATTTTCTTTGCTTGTGGTTTATAATGATTGGTTAATTGTTGTTGATTAAGTTGATCTTGATAAATTGTGAGAATTTGATTCAAATGTGAAATTCCTCTATGATATGAAAGTGAAAGATTGAGATTGATATTTATTTACTTGTGTTTTGATATTGAGAATCTCTTGTGACATGAATATGTGGATTGTAAATCCTGTTATATTTGTTCGTAGTAGACATCGGAGATATTGTTGTTGAGTTTCACTTATGGAATAGAAAATTGACTATAAGCTTGGATCAGACCAATCATCATGTCTTGTATATTGTGATATTGACTTAGATTGATGTATATGTTGTAATGTGGGCTCTTGCCTGCACTTCTCATGATTGTATCATATGATTATGTTCTTGATGTGCATTCTTGATTGAGTTCCATTGATGAAACACTGATGAGAAATAGGGGACGGACCACACGAGTTGTGGCATGTAACACTGATGAGAAATAAGGGACGAGTTACATGAGGCGTGATATGTAACACTGATATAAAATAGGGGACGGGTCATACGAGCCGTGGCATGTGACACTGATTATACTGGGGACGGGTCTCACGCTCTGGGGTAGGTACATGGACGGATATGTCCTCCATGGGTTCCGGACTGATTATATTAGTGGGTGTGTATCGTAGGATAGATATGTATCATGATTACTTGACAGTGCATCGCATTGTTTACATTTCATAACATTCATTCCATCGCATATTATTTCTTTCTTAAAGTTGTTATATGTACCATGTGTGATGTGTTGAATGTTTTGAACACTGTACATGTTGAGATTGAACTATTGAACGATTGTGATATATGTTAGTAACTTGAACATTGTACATTGTTGAGATTTAACTATTAAAAGATTGTGATATATGTTGATAACTTGAGTCTTGTATAGTGTGGATATTGGACTATGGGGATACTATGTTTTGAGATTGTAACTGCCTATGTTATCGATAGACTATTGTACTACTTGACTTTGGGGATCAACTGATTATTCTGAGATAGTATTCTATAACGTGTATACATATATATGTTGTTGTGCTAGGACTTTTCTGAATGCAAGTGTGTAATTCAGTGGTATGTGATTGGGTGGATAGGAGTATTTATTTTCTTCAGATTTAGTTTTCATTTGTTGAGTGTCGTGTTGTTTAGTGCTCACCCTTTGCTACATTTTTATAGATTGTGAGCCCAACTTCTCTTGATTTGATTTCTCATTGTCGAACCGAGCTTCTGAATTCTTGAGAGGTGGTGGTTTGTTTCTTCAGTGCCCCTCGAGGATTCTATATTTATGTTATGTTCTATTCGAGGACTAGACATTGAGACATGTATTTTCTTTCGAGTGTTACAACCCATTGGCTTGTACATGTGACACCAGTCTTGGGATGGTTTGTAGACTTAATTACCTCGTGCTTACCCTAGCTTATTAGACTTTATTTTTTCTGCTCGTAGTATTGTGTATTGAACTGAGCAAGTTTAGGCTGGCTTACCATGGTGGATTAGATGAGTATCATCACACGCTATTTTTGGATTGTAACAATTATCATATAGATGAATTTTAAAATAGTATCGATGTTCTTAAAAGGATCACAAGTTAGCTAAATCTAAGTAAATTAATGATAATTGAAGTAGCTTTGACGTGTAATTTTTTAATTATATATTTTTGGGAAAATCCAATACTAATTTGTTTACATTAAGGAATATATACTTTAGACTTGGAGATGGCAAAAGCTCAATTCGTTTAATTCGTTCAATTCATTTAAGTTTGATTTGCTTATTTATTAGCTCAATTTATTTCAACTCAATAAAAATTGGTTTGATATGTAACACAAACAAACTATGAGAAATTTTGTCCAAATATTTTTAAAAAATTTATTTTTGATTTGATATGTTATGTATCATGGAGTAGAAACTCTTCTGGGTGTTTTTCATTTTTGGGTTTTAGCATTGTAGATTCAAGAAAGCTCTTCATTCCAACAGAGGGTTTTAGCATTTTCGAGAGCTGTGATCCCAAGTCGCATTTAAATCTTCAAGAATTCAAGAGTTTGCAAATTCAATTCTGGGGTTTTCTTGATTTGAGAAACATAATCTGACGTTTCACTATTTTAATTGTCCCGATTAGCTGGCAGATTCTCTCTTTTTCTTCTGATTCTCTCTTATTCAATTTTCTCTCTTCTTCTTCTTATACATTTTCTAGTTTTCAAGAATCAGAAAGTTTTGGGCTTTGGTTTAGCTAAGCACGAGAATTAGATATCTCTCTCTCTTCTTTACCCCCAATTTTGAGAGCAAAAGTTCTTACATAGATTTTAATAATTTGGATCAGTTCCTCATCATCTTTTTACTGGGGGTGGGGTTCTTGAAATTTATCAAGTAAATTATAAAAAGGTGAAAGTTTCTTCATTTCCAGGTTACGATGGTGGTTGGTGGAGAAGGGCGGAAAACGGTGTACCGACGAAAGTTTTGAGGGTTTCTTTCAATCTCAATCTCTTTCTCCGGTGACATCGAGCTATTGCTCTGCTTCATTCGATCGATCTATCAGGGATCCATTTTGAGGTCAAAACAAAACCCCAATTCCAAATCATTCCAGCGCCAAAACTGTACACCAGGTGATATCTTCTAATCTCTTGTTATTTCGTATTTTAATCAATTGTATCTTTTTACTTGTCTTTTATTTCTTTTCCTCTACATATTTGTGTTATTGTCTCTTGATTGTTGTGTTGACTTTTATTATATACTAATAGATTTATCATATATTTCTATATTTACCATTTCTATTTTTTGAGTTGACATATCATATTGTTGTTGCCTTTACCCATTTATTCGTCTTGATTTTGTACCTGATGGTTTGATTAGTAGTATACCTTATTTTTACTATTTTTGTATTATTGGGTTGTATAGTTTTCTATAGAGTGTATCTTCTTGATCTTAGTAGCTCAGTGAGTTATTAGCTCTTAGTTTAGTGGCGTTAGAATCTAATGGTGGATTAAGGTCATGTCATCGATTGAGGTCGAGGGTAAGGGGTAGGAGTGGTAAGAGGGGCACGTGCTTATTTAAGTTAAGGGTAGGATCGTGGAATAGAGGATCACTTACAGGGAAATCCATAGAGCTAGTGAAGAGTCTTAAGTGGAGACAAATTGATATAGCGTGGTTCAAGAGACCAAATGGGTAGGTACCAAAGCTTGGGACGTAGACGGGTTTAAGTTATGGTACTCGGGTGGTTTTAGAGATAGAAATGGAGTAGATATCCTAGTAGATGAGGACCTTAGAAGGATTAATGATAGGATGATGTTTATTAAAATTGTGGTTGGTAGGCATGTACTGAATGTAGTTAGTGCCTATGCACCTCAAGTGGGCTTGGATGAGAAAGTCAAAAAATGCTTCTGGAAAGAGTTGGACGAGGTTGTGAGAGGCATACCAAAGACAGAAAGAATTTTCATTGGGGGAGACTTTAATGGGCATATCGGGGCAACCTCTAGCGAATTTGAAAATATTCATGGTGGCTTTGATTTTGGGAAGAGCAATGGTGGTGGGACGTCTCTCTTAGATTTTGTCAAAGCCTTTGAGTTAGTTATTGCTAACTCATATTTCCCGAAGAGGGAAAATCACTTGGTTACCTTTCGTAGTACGGTAGTTAAGACTCAGATTGATTACCTACTTCTCCGGAAGGGTGATAAAAGCCTCTGTAAGAATTGCAAGATTATTTCGAGTGAAAACATTTTCACTCAACATAGACTTCTAGTGATGACTTAGAGATTAAGAGAGAAAAGAAAAAAAAAGATTATTTATGCCCAACCGAAGATTAGATGGGGAGGTTTGACTCCTTCCCTATCTCGAGAGATGGAAGAAAAATTGAGTAGTGTTGAGGCTTGGAGTAGTAGCGGAGATATGAATAATATGTGGGACACTACTGCTGGTTGCATTAGAAAAGTAACTACCGAGGTACTAGAGGTTTCGAGAGGGACCTTTGACGGACGTCATGATGATTGATGGTGGAATGACAAAGTTTAAGACAAAGTGAAAGCTAAGAAGATTGCTTATACGAAGTGATTGGAGTGTAGGGATAAAGATGAAAAGCGAAGACTTAAGGATATCTATAAGAGGACAAAAATAGAAGTAAAGACGACGGTGACAAGTGTTAAGACAACAACGTTTGATCACCTATATATGGAGCTAAGTGAGAAAGAAGTGGATAAGAGATTGTATAGGCTAGCAAAAGTACGAGAAAGAAAAGCTCGCGACTTGGACCAAGTGAAGTGCATCAAGGATAAGGAGGGTGAGGTGTTGGTGGATGAGACTTTCATAAAGCTAAGGTGACAAACTTACTTTCATAAACTCTTAAATGAAAAAAAGGATAGAGATATTGAGTTGGGTGAGTTGGCACACTCCGATAGTCATCGAGATTTCTGTTACTGCAGGAGTTTCAAAGTTGAGGAGGTTAGACGTGCTATTAGTAGGATGAAGAGAGGTAGGGCACTCAGACCCGATGAAATTCCGGAAGATTTCTGGAAGAGTATGACCAAGGATGGTATAGAGTGGCTGACTAAACTGTTCAACGCTATCATGAAGACTGCAAGATGTCTGATGAATGGAGGAGGAGTACAATGGTTCCACTGTACAAGAAGAAGGGAGATATTCAAAACTGTAATAATTACAAGGGTATCAAGTTGTTAAACCACACGATAAAGGTCTGGGAGAGAGTTGTGGAGATGAGGGTGAGAAAATGAGTGTCTATTTTAGAGAATCAGTTTGGATTCATGCCGGGGCAGTCAACTATTGAAGCAATTCATCTTGTTCGGAGATTAGTGGAGAAATATAGGGAAAAAAGACGTTCATATGGTGTTCATTGATCTCGAGAAGGCGTATGACAAAGTCTCGAGGGATGTCCTATGGAGGTGTCTAGAGGTGAAAGGTGTCCTATTGACATCTTGAAGGGCAACGTCGTGACAACTCGCAAAAATAATTGAATTTAAAAGAATTTAAAAGAAAATTTAATTTAGAAAGTCACCACCTAAATTTAAGGATAACTAGAAAACTAATTTATTATTTACAAAAATAGTCTGCGAATCAATTATTCCGGATAGGGGGTTCAAGTCATTCTGAAGGGAAGATATTAGCACCCTTCAGAATCTACAACTGTGGGTCCCGACTGAATTTATTTTTTTTCAAATTGAGAAGGAAATAATCTAACAAATATAACAAAACATAAAATACATACAAAAATAAAATAAAACAATAATACGAAAAAAGCCCTAGTATTTGTCTAATGGCAATAATATACATACAATAATAAATGAATGAATAAATGAATAACGAAACGAATAAACAACTCCGTAAACATGAAAAAACACTTAATAGAAATGTTAATAATAAATAAATACGAATAAAAATAATAGCTAAAATAAAATTCGTCTTATATACATGGAAGGCCTTGAAAATCGATGGTAATTTCTTCATCGGCCCATTTTAATAAACAATATATACGACAACTTAAACTAAAATTTTTGAAATTTAAAAATAGAATAAATATCAATCTAAACTAATTTTTCCGTCTTTTTTTTTAAATGTGGAGGCCTCGAAATTCGTCGGATAGATTTTTCATTGGTCATTTGTAACAAACAATGAAGCTACAAATCACATTAATACACCAACACAGTAGTGAGTTTCAACAAAAGTAAATATTTACCAATTCAAGAAGATTCCTAAAAAATGTGAATAATTAGAAAAATAATAAATAAACAAGACCCAAGGCAAAATACCACTCAAGTTAACAAAATTAGAGATTGACAATTTCAAACCTAACAAAATTGAAGCAACTATATCAACAGTACATAGATAGGATTTATCAAAACCAAAAAATTGAATATGTGAAATATTTAAGATAACATCAAAACCAAAAGTTGAAACAACAATAGATAACAACTTATGTGAAATAATAATAGCAAAACATATATGAATATGTAAAAATAAATGTTATCGGAGTTTGCAATCCTTAAACCAAATCTGGCAAATGGGTTGTCGGCTCGTTGGAACTTGGATCTTGTTAGCAACATTGTGGGTCTGGTTGTTGTTGGTAAAGTCGTTAGTGGCAGTCGGTTGCTCACCGACGAAGGACGTGGTTTGGGACTGTGTTTGGAGGATTTCGAGGCTGATTTGTAGTAGTTTTTATGGTGGCTTGGTGGGTTTTTCAAGCGCCTGTTGCGGTGAAAGGGAAAGGGGAGAGAGGGGATGCCGGCGAAAGTGAAAGGGAAGACGCTGGCTGGTGGCGCCGAATCTGCTCCCGGCGAGAGAGACAGAGGGGTTGAAGAGAGGAGTCGCGACTAGGGTTTGGTTCGCAGGACAAGGTAGCTTCGGGGGTCGGTTTTGCGGTGGTTTAGGTTATTTTCGAGGCTGTGGGGTTTTGGGTGGTGTGAGGTGGATTCCGACAAGGTTTTGATATGGCGATTAGGGTGAGGGAGAACGCCGGAGATGAGGGGTTGACGGGGATGAGGAATGGTGATGGGGTTTTGCTGGGTTTGGGGGTCGGGACAGTGATGACAATGGGGTTGTTTGGAGCTGCTGTTGGGGTTTTTTGGTGGTTTTAGGTGAAAGAGAAGGCCGGAGCTCCGGCGAACTCTTCGCAGGAGAAGAAGATAAATAGTGAACTCCCCAAAAATAAATTCTAAAAATTATTAAATCTTCCTCTACACATTACTTATCCCTACTAATTATATAAATATTTTAAAATCTAGTATACAAAAATATGGGTCCGAATTGTGGGTCAACTATATCTATTCACGTATAATTTTATCTGTGTAAAAAATAAAAATTTATTAGACCGCGTTAAAATTTAAAAATGAATACATAAAGAAATATAATTAAAGATATATATATATATGTATATATAATACAATTTAACACAAAACAACACTTTATTAAACTAAATTAATATTCCAACCTATAATACGAATTTAAAAATTAAAATCAATAAAAAATCAAAATTAAACTAATAAAAAATTCTAATGTTTTACAAATAAGAGTAATTATCAAAAATTAATCTAATACCGCCAAAAAAGTAATTTAAACTATTTAAAAATATCAACATAAAAAGTGTGAATTTTTAGAAGTGTTGGGCCAAAATTGAGTGTCAACAACTGTCCATTTCTTTGGATATAATCGATGAAAGAGATCGTGGAAAAAGAAAATTGACAAACCTGATTTTGACCAAACACATGACCTTCAATAGGAGTGTCTTGACTGCGGTGGAAGTTGCTCATCAGTTCCAAAAGTTCCACTTTGTTTCTTCGTTTTGACCTGGTTTGCACCTGTGGTTCAATTGAGAATGCATCCCCTTGGATGCTCTTGAGAAAATTAAGACAACTTTATTAATAGAAACAAAATTAGAGAAAAACGTAACAACATTTTTAATACTTTTTGTCATCCCCTTTTAATGTATATCGACAACCTCATCTGATTTTTGAAACATGGTGTGAGTCTTATGAAAAGACGAATAAGATCTATGGATAGGATATGAATGCATGCCCTATTGGCAGGACAAATGAAGATGATTTATTGAATGCAATATGAATGAACCTCTCGGCAATGCAAAATGAATGAATGTGATATAAATGAGTGACCCTCTCGGCAATGCAAAATGTATTATGCAATATGAATGGTCTTCTCGGCGATGCAATATGAATGGCCCTTTCGGTGACGCAAAATAAATGGCCTTCTCGACAATGCAAAATGCAATATGAATGACCTTCTCGGCGATGCAAAATAAATGAATGCGATATGAATAAATGACCCTCTCGGTAATACAAAATGTATTATGCAATATAAATGACCCTCTTGGCGATGCAATATGAATAAGTCTCTCGTCGATGCAAAATAAATGGCCCTCTTGGCAATGCAAAATGCAATATGAATGACCCTCTCGGCGATACAATATGCATGAATGCGACACTACCACCCCCGATAGTGTGATGTGAAATGAACGCAAATGACACTACCACCTCCAATAATGTAGAATGAATAAATGTGACACTAACACCTCTGATAGTGCGATGTAAAATGAATGTAAATGACACTACCACTTTTGATAGTGCGATGTAAAATGAATGCAAATGACACTATCACCTCCGATAATGTAGAATGGATAAATGTGACACTACCACCTCTGATAGTGCGAAGCAAAACGAATGCAAATGACACTACCATCTCCGATAGTACAATGTAAAATGAATGCAAATGACACTACCATCTCCAGTAATGTAGAATGAATAAAATGTGTGATGGATTATGAATGAGAACTACCACCTGCGGTAATGCAATATGAAAATTATGTCCTTTCATTAGTAGGATGACACTGCTTCTTTTCAGCGATGTTGGAGACTTTGAAGTCAGTTTTGAACTTCTAGCCATGGTGGAGACTATTTGAGGATGACTATCAAGTTTCTGACAGTACTTGATTGTATTTTTTGAGGTCTCCCTAAAAAATTATGTCCCAGTTAGATGTACTTGCATGATCTCTAATCTTGACTTGCTAGGGATGACATTTTATTTTTTATTTTTATTTTTTTGCAGATCCATGTACAATATAATCATAAAGAAACAAATAATAATAAAATGAGTTTCTTACAATATTTACAGCTTTAAGAAAAATAAAATGCCACATATTTTTTTTATTTTTTTTAAAAAAATGAATGATCCAGTGAAATAAAATACACATCTCACACTTTTGGGTTTAGACTAAAGCCACATTATTTAAAACAAATACTCTTATTTCCAAAGAAAAATGTAAATTTTAAGAAAATGATTCAAGAATCCCTTTACAAGTATTTCACAAAAAAATGAAAAGAATCCAAAATCTCTTTAAAAGATATATAAAAAGAATGATGCTTGTTTTTTTTTTTCAAAAAAATAAAAAATGTAAAGAAAATAGTCGAATCTTGACCACAATTGATACCAACAGTTAGGAATGCATAAAAATTT
>JBCEWC010001985.1:0-37037 GCA_038996855.1 Solanum aculeatissimum
AGTATTTTTGCAAAAATATATTTATAACATAAGTATATATGATACATTTTCCTTTATAAATATGTAAAAGTTATTTTTGTATTTCATAAATTTTTAAACAAAATATAAAGGCAAAAATTAACATTAAATATTTATTTTGGGATAAGGAGAGAGAAAAAAGAGATTACATGTTAAAAATGAGAAAAATATTTTTTCTTATGTCAAAAAATGCAATAATCTTCTATTTTTGTAAGGCATTAATTATTGTGCTAATTATGTGCCTAAATCTAAAAGCATGACAAATGGTGTAACTTTCTATAGTGATCGATTTACACAAATGTTTTTTTTTTTAAATCACTATTTGGACTTTATCTTAATTTTTAGGAGTGCAAATAAAATTCCTCATAATTATTATTTTGTATAATATTGAACTTTTAAATTTTTGCTCATATATTTTTCAATCTCATAAATAATATTAGATAGATCTATGACATTTTATTAACTTGCAAAATTTTAAATCATGATCTAATATCTTTTTCATAGAATTTATAATTTTTTCAAAAAGAATATTTGGGCCATGATATAAATTATTTTTCAAAAAGAATATTTGGGCCATGATATAAATTATGTGTAAATTATATAAAAAATTTAAAAATGTCATTTTATAAACAACTCTTCAAATGGAGACGAGGAATAAAAAACACTCAATTACTTAAATTTATAACTACTGATTTCTGTTTTTACATTTGAATTTGGCAATAAAAATAGATTAAAATAATATACGTAAAATTATATTTTAGAGTAAATTATCAATAGAGTGATAGAATCCTAAAATTAAGCATTTAGTTAATTAATTCTTATCTGTTAAACTCACAAAATTCTTTTGAAAAATCCCCTCTCTCGTCTTAAATGAAAAAATATAATATGAGAAAATTACATAACAAAACTAAAGATATATAAGTGTTTATTAATGTCCCCAAAAAAAATTTATTAGAGAATCATGTGATTTTAATTTTATTTAAAATAATACTAAAGATTGTAAAAAATTGTACAAAATTATATTCAAAAGAAAAAAAAAACATCTACTTTTTGGCAGAAATATTTTAAGTGAAATTCTCATAAATAGTTTAGTTCGAAAATTTAATAAGTCAAAATAGCTATCACTTAGCTAAATACAATCCGTAATTTAGCTATATCAGTTGTTTGTATAATTAGCTCCAATATACAATAATACAAATCCGTTTGTACAATTTGTTGTCAATATATAAATAGGGTAAATATATACCAATTCTATATTTATTCAATTAGGAAATTCTGGATTTATACAAATAAATTCTGAATTTATAAATTGAGAGCTTAATTATACAAATTCTAAACGTGCCTCTAACAATCCGGATTTAAATTATAGTTGTGAACGATAATTAGTTTTAATTGTAGTTATGATAAATAATTAAGCGTAATTTTTCCATATTTTAATACTATGAATCAAACTACTCAAAAATTCATATTAATAAACAATTTTTTTACTTTAACCTGAGTATATATTTATGGTTACTAATACAACACAAAGGATTAGTTTTTATTATACAATAATTACTAAAGGAAAAGAGAATAAAACATTTATGGAAAGATAATTAAAATTGATATGGATTAAGATATTTTAAATAAATTATATTGTGAAACTTGGAGCAATTATAGGTATAATTGTTGAATTTATATTAGTTTTTTTTGGATGAGGATAATGTTGAGATAATATAGGTAGATAAGTTATAATAATATTGACTAATTTTTACTTGTTTTTTCCTATAAAAACTCTTGGTTGACTAATTTTTTTTTTTCTATAAATACTCTTTATACCATTTTAACTTTGAGATTAAAATAATTCTGAAAGAAAAATTTTCTATACAAAAAAATGGCGTTGTGTTGTCTTTGGCCCTTTTTAGTAGTGATGATTATTGTGTTATCCAATCATGGGATTAAAGCTTCTCATCAAGTTTTTATGAAATTTCAATCACAAAGTGCATATAGTGTAAAAAAAATTCATAGAACTGGTTTCCATTTTCAACCTCCTAGACATTGGATCAATGGTATGTTTTTTTATCCAATTCTATGTCGATTATTTGATTTAATTCTTGGTTTTGACTTTCCTGTTTGCTTCGAGATAGAATACATAGTTAGTCCGGCTTAAACGGTGGTCGGTAATATATAAAATTTCATATATAATGAAATTCGAGAAAATTTGAGATGAATGAATAATTTTAAGGTTTATCTCACGTTTATATGGAGTTTTTATAAAAAGAATTATCTCACGATTCTCGATAGGGTTTGATTCTCTGCCTGATAATTTCCTCACCCATTTTCTTTTTTTATTTTTTTAAAAACAAATTTGATGGTTATAAAATATTATTTTGTGTTTCAAAATGATATTTATGTGTATTTTTCTTTATAAAAAATAGTTAATTGGTTTTTCCCTTTAAGGCTGTGGTAGTCTCCTGCTAAAAGACTGTTTCTTCCACTATATTAATATTTTCTTTTAGTTATTATATATTTGAGAAATTATATATACATTTTTATTTATTTTTCTGAAAGTTTTTCTTTTTTTGAAATATTTGTTAGTAGATTAATCTAATATTTAGTAAATTTTATTAATCTAATATTTGGTAAATTTTACATACTTCTGCCTGTCTTTTATCTCTTATAATAAAGAGTGATACAATGATATAAAAGTATTTTAGAACAAATTTATTTGATTATAACAAAAAATAAAAATAATACATAAATTAATAATTATATTTCTTGCTTTTGTTATTGTTCTTATCGTTGTGATAGTCAAATGACAATTTTATCCTATTAATAAATTGATATTTTCTCATTAATGGACAGATTATTGTCTAATTAATTTTTAGATGATGTTTTAATTTATCCAAACAACTCGTTCATATAATTTAAACATATGCACAATTAATTAATAATTAACTCAACATTCAAAGATCTCAAGAAATTATATTTATCATTTACATTTTAATTTATGCGATACATTTTCCTTTTCAGCTTGTCTCAAAAGGAATGATATCATTGTAGATTTAGAAATAATTTCACTTTATTGAGATGGTTTATAATTATATAAATATACATAATTTGTTTGAAATTGTAAGTTTAAATATATTTTTCTTAAATTTCCATATTTGTTCTTCTTTTATTTTTCAGATTTAATTACATTGTAATGACTTTACTAATCATTTTCCAATATTTTTTTTATGGTCTTGGTTGGATGCTTCCAAACAACAAACAATAGATCCTAATGGTAAGATATTGAGTTTTATACTTAATAATTTTCATTAAAATTTACCTAAAATCACATTTCATTATTAATCTGGTTATTATTTTTTCAATAGGTCCAATGTATTACAATGGAGTTTACCATCTATTCTATCAGTACAATCCAAAAGGAGCAGTATGGGGCAATATTGTTTGGGCTCATTCTGTATCGACCGATTTAATTAACTGGATTCGTTTAGAACACGCAATTTATCCCTCCAAAGTGTTCGATAAATATGGTACGTGGTCTGGTTCAGTAACTATTCTTCCAGATAACAAGCCAGTGATTTTGTACACCGGAATAGTTGATGCTAATAATACTCAAGTACAAAATTACGCCATTCCTGCTGATGTGTCTGACCCATTGCTTCGTAAGTGGATCAAGCCTGATGATAATCCATTAGTAGTTGCGGACAAGAGCATCAACAAGACCCAATTTCGTGACCCAACAACAGCTTGGTTGGGCCGAGATGGACATTGGAGAATGTTGGTTGGTAGTGCTAGAAGACATAGAGGAGTAGCGTTATTGTATAGGAGTAGGGACTTCTTAAAATGGACCAAAGCTCAACATCCACTTCATACCGCTGTTAATACTGGAAATTGGGAATGTCCTGATTTTTTCCCAGTATCGTCGAATCATACAAATGGTTTGGACACATCAGTTGGTGGTGAGAACGTTAAACATGTACTTAAAGTTAGTTTGGATGTTACAAGGTTCGAGTATTATACCATTGGAACCTATGACACAAAAAAAGATAGGTATATTCCAGATGATACAATGATTGATGGATGGAAGGGATTGAGATTGGATTATGGTAATTTTTATGCATCAAAGACTTTCTATGACCCTAGCACGAATCGAAGAATTTTGTGGGGATGGGCCAATGAATCGGATGCTATTCCAAAAGATTCTGTCAAGAAAGGATGGGCTGGAATTCAGGCTATTCCTCGCAAATTGTGGCTTGATCCTAGTGGCAAACAGTTGGTTCAATGGCCTGTTGAAGAATTAGAAACACTCAGAAAGAAAAAGGTTGAGCTAAGAAATTACAACTTGGACAAGGGAGAAACGATTGAAGTTGAAGGAATCACAGCTGCACAGGTTTGAATTTATCTTTTCGAGTTTACAAATTACTGTCTTTTTTTATCACATGTTCGAGTCATCAAATCAATTACTATAACTTGTATTGATCTTTTCAGTATGAAATTATTATGTCAAGACAATGTTACAACTAATGTTTGGATGTTAATCTAATGGCAGGCTGATGTTGAAGTGACATTTTCCTTTTCAAGCTTGAAAAATGCAGAAGAATTTGATCCTAGTTGGGCTGATCTTTATGCCCAAGATGTATGTGCCATTAGGGGTTCAACAGTTCAAGGTGGACTTGGGCCATTTGGACTTCTAACATTGTCTTCTGAAAACTTGGAAGAGTACACACCCGTATTCTTTAGAGTGTTCAAAACTCAAGATAAATACAAGGTTCTCATGTGCTCTGATGCATCAAGGTTACTTTTCTCACTCTTTAGACATCTATTCACCCCCAACCCGCCTTATTTTATTAAGTTCTATAAATCGTCCAAATAATTTTTCAGATTATTAGATCATCCAAATGATAATGTTTTTTTTTCTTTTTTGGTGACAGGTCAACCCTCAGGAATAACAACAAAATGTATAAACCATCATTTGCTGGATATGTTGATGTTGATCTATCAGACAATAAACTTTCGCTGAGGAGTTTGGTAAGTTTTTTGGTATTTATTTTTCCACAAAAATGTACTTAAAATTCAAACGAGAACTTAACTTTTTTTCTCCTTATTTTTACAGATTGATCATTCAGTTGTTGAAAGTTTTGGTGCTGGCGGAAAAACATGTATTACATCTAGGGTCTATCCGGCTTTAGCCATTTTCAACGAAGCACATTTATTTGCTTTCAACAATGGTACTGAGAAGATCACAATTGAGACTCTTGATGCATGGAGCATGGATAAACCTGACAGATAAAGTAAATTGTCTTTAGTCTTTGTTCTATTTCTTGCTGAGCCTTTTTTATCTTGAATAGAAGTTGTAAAATGACTTTGTTAGACTATGCTTTGCTGAATTTGGAAATCCATTTTTCTTGCGCATGTAAACATCTGATACAGATAAATTTTAATTCTACGACAAACAAGATAAAATCATTGAATTAAGGAAAATGATGGATATACCCCCATTTTGTAGTTCCATTTATTTTTGCCTAGAGGACTTTATAGAGGCAACAAAAGATTATACAAAAACATAGCATTTATCATCTTGTGTTCCCTGGCCAAACAGGACTCAAATTTTCTAATGAAAAGGAAGAACTAATCCTTGATGTTGTTTCACACAATTGACACAAGTTGTATATGGGTTCCGCGATGTGTGTGACAAACAAAAATTGTGGAACACTTTGGATGCCACAAACTCGATTTGTCAAACATAGACAAACTTACATAACGTGTGTCAGTTGTGTGAGGCACAAAAGTAAATTTTCTCGACCTGTATCAACTGGATATTCCAAAGTAGCCCTAGAGTCCCCTTTCCTATTGCACAACATAAATGTTTTTAATTAAGGTAATCAATTTTATTCTAATTATTGTCTCTAACTTCTTCGAAATATGAATGTAAATCATCTTTTCTTTTTGTTCTTGAACCAATTATATATCAGTGTCGATGCAAAGTTAGTGCTAGTACAAAATTAGTTTCGTCGCAAAGTTAGTGCAAAATAAGTGAAAAAAAGGGTGTTTTTAGATAGTAAAAACTGCTTTTCATAAGCTAAATTTTTTTTAAAATCATTTTTGACAAAATATTCTTAGAAACAAGAGTTTCGCGTAACACTAACCGCTAGTTGCTCAAAATAAATTTAAAATTTCAGCCAAACACAAACCAAAATACTTTTTAGGAAAAAAACTTTCAAAATAAGTTGATTTTATTCGTTTAACCATATCAAGAACTCCATAATCAATTGTATAAACCAAATGATGCAAGAAAAAAATTTGCAGTCCTTTGGTAGTTTGAGGTTGAAATCAAACAGTGGTGAAGTCAGAAATTTTATTAAGGGTGTCCAAGAATATGAAAAATAATATAATTCTTCGACGAAGGGCATCCAATTGGACGTCCTGGACTATATGTAGCTACACCATTGAAATCAAATATGATGATCGATAAATGTCAGTGATATCTATCAAAATATATGAAAATTATGGGAAGGATATGCTCATAACTCGATGGATTATCATAGGGTTGCCATTTTTCTTAGATTTGTGTAGTTCTGCAGGTAATTATTTTGACCTAATTAAATAATGCAATTTGTGTTATTCTAATTATTGTTATTTAGATCATTTTTAATGTAAGTTCTTGAATTAATTCGACAGTCAGGGACCAAGTCCCATGACACAATAACAATGTAAGAACAGAAAGACAAGCAAAATGCAGATAGTAAGAACACAAAATTTTACTTGAAAAAACTTCTTGCTCAAGGGAGAAACAATCACGACCAGTACCATAGGATTACCAACCAAACTTCACTAAGATGCAAAGAGCAAAGTCGTCTATTACAAGCTCATGTAACCTAGACACCAAACTCTCCATCCCTTCCCTTGCAATAACTCTATTACAAGATGAGTCTAAGTAGTATCTCTATTGCCCACTACACAAACTAACTCTAGTTTAATGTAGACGTCAACACGTACGGAACTCTATGCCAACTCTAACCTAGAACTAAATACTTGCTCAACAATAACTTATCAACATTCCTTTGTAGCTTCAGGAAGTATGATCTTACAATGATGAAAGACTCAGAATACAAACAAAGCAACTCTTAAAGCACACGTTCTATCGGGTCCCTTCTGCTATGTCAGCACTTGATTTCCTTGAGAGAGTTGATGATACACTTTTTGAGCTTGACACCTTATGAAGAATATGTCCTCCCATATGATGAGAGAGAGTCTTAAACGTGTGACAAGAGAAACCTAGTGTTCTCTCATCACCTGGTCAGTACAAAGTACAACAGAGTACTTTTACCAACCACAACAACTTTTACAGCTGACTTTCAATTTCCGTTAGATAGACCAAGGACATGGAACCTGGTCCATCTACTAGGTCTCGTGGTTTATTAAATCATCAAAATATACACTAACACTAGTGACTATCAATTCCAGGAACTACAAATGAAGTGAAAGAATCACTAACCTAGACAAAGTTGGCACTCCTCATATAAGGAGGAGGTAATTCACAGATTAACTAGAATTCTTCATGAATGTTTTTATTTTATATAATGCAGATTTTATAATTATATGAAAGGAAGTTGATAGCAAACATTAATAGTCATTTTAGCAAGAATGCAAATATCAAAGTCTGAAGAAATTTCATAAGTTAGAGGTTTTGAAATTAAAAATACAGTTTTCCCCCTAAAATATTTTTTTTATAAAACATTTATGACAAAATATACTTAAAAACACTTTTTAAAGGCTTGGTAAAACACTAATGGCTAGTTGCTTAGAAATATTTTTGAAATTAATTAGTCAAACACAAACTATTTTTCACAAACGATTTGACACTTGGCCAAGATGTTATCTATCTCTTCCTTGGTTGTATGGGAACTTTTAAAAAAAATAGTACTACTAGACAGAGTATTTAGCGATTTTTTATTAATAAAATAAATTTTCAACATGAATAAGTACAAGTAAGGGAAGCTTGGGCTTTTGTTACCAATCCTAATGAGGTAACAAACCTCTACTACTTAATAAGCATGGAGAAAATAAGAGCTAAAAAAAATTATGTATTTTATGATCATTATTGAGTTGATTATATGCTCTATGATGATATGACAAATCACGAGGATACTTAATAATGCAATAATATAAATATCTAGAAGAAGATTGAGTTATCAACTTCAATTCAAAGTATTTTTCTCTTGTCTTCTACAAACTTGTTCAATAATACTTGATAGTTCATCACTTCTTCTTGAATTTATTGGATCTTGTCGAAGTTGTTGAGACTGTCACACAATTCTGCTTTGCCAATTGCATGAGGAATTGCCTTGAAACAAATTCCTCAGGCAGCTTACCATCTCAACTATACTGACTTCCATGTTTTTTTTACTTTTGTTGCTTCCACTTCTTATTGTACTGGAACTTAGTTTTTATGATAAACAAATTCTTTCTTGATTTTCATTTTAAAAAAATCTTTTAACTTTTTATCAATATGATTCATATACACACAAATCACAATCTAATCTTTTATGTGGAAGGCGAAAGCCTCAGAAAATAATTTTGAAAAAATGGGTGGTCAAATATCAAACTACTATACTTATTTCGACGATCATTACTTTTGACTTTTTTTTATTAACTCTTTTCTGTATTCTATTAATTAGAAGCATTCAACAATATCACACTTGATTAAAATTCAATCTAAGGATAGTTGACACCACCATCCCTCCCTTTTCCAAAAAATTAAATCAAAATATGAAAATATATTATTGAAAAAATACAGTAAACTTGTATAAAATTGATCAAAAGCATTACAAAACTAAGTTATAACATATGTACATAGCAATACCATAAGTAATTATTAGATTCTCACTAATAGAACAACATATTATGTAAACAATTGTAAACACTTCAAAGAATGTTTAAAGAGAAAAAAAAAAACTTTGGATATTTAGCTACGATGGCAATCCACGACTTTCAGAGTGTACATCTGACGTTTTTTTCAATATATCCTGACATGTTAAAAACCGTGCATAGAATTGATGCCTTTCGTATTGAGACATTAACTTCATGAGATACTACCCCTTTAGAATACACATCATATTTAGAGGTTGTCTCGTCGTGGGATGACTCATGAGGTCGTGATTTTCATCTTTGTATTTTTTCTTAAGAGTTTAAGTTATATACATCAATATTGACGTTATAAAAATGTGTAACTCATTAAAAATCTCCAAATATCCATCCTGATTTTGTCACCAATTTACTCTGTTACCATTTTGTTTTGAACTTTGGACGTCTGATTTTTTTTTTCTTGGCTAATTACATGTATACATGCACTTTAATTTCAATTTCCAATTACCTAGTATCTCTTTCATATTATTGGTGATCTTCAGGATACACAAATTTCATAGCTGATCTTCTTCGTTGGCCTCGATAATGTAGATGCTCTGTCGATGAATTCTTGTTATTATCGTTATCCAAACCATCCTTAACTACGCGAGCAACTTCTTGATCATCTCCTTCTTTGACTTGATAATTAAGCAATGTATCGAGGCCATCATCCGTTTTTGTGTTGTCAGGATAAGTTTGATCGTTGGTTAACTCCGCGTAATTGAAGCTCAATTGAGTAACCTCAGACACTGATTTGGTTAACAGAGGTTTTTGGCGTTTGAAAAACAAGCAAACTACACCACAATCATCTACTTTCGCGCGTGGATATTTGTATTTCCAGGCCCGAACTGCACATTCTACTAGTGTTCTTGCTGCCATCGATCGTTTTCTTGTTGTAGAGACTATTTTGATCACTTCATCGTTGCTCAAAACATCCCACACCTACAAACAGAACGAGTTTAAGTTATACATATCAAACACTAATCTTAATTGGTTATAACATGTTGTCACTCTATTTTTCTAACTTGAGTTACCTGTTGTCGTAAGTCAACTTAATTTGATAGATTTAAGAATTGTTTAATGCGCGTATAATGTCATACGTGCAAGTGTAATGAAGTTACTCAACTTACCCCATCAGTAGCCAAAACAACAAATTCGTCGTTTTCAGTAAGTTTTCTATAATAAACTTCAGGGACAGAGATGAGGCCATAGTCTTTCAAGCAAAAATCACCAAAAGCCCTAGCCATGGCCAGGCCAGGACAATCTTCATCTGGCATCCATACTCTATACACATTTGGTTCTTGTTCCATTGCCATTACTCTTCCTTTGCAACTTTTTATTCTTTCATATTCATCTGATGAAAAAATTAACACAATAAATATGTTAAATACGAACTTTTATATTTTGTATAATTGAGAGAGATTATAAGTACGGTGTGTTTTTCTCTTTTAATGGGCCTTACGAGGCACAAATTCGAAGGTGAGTTACAAAATTGACATTTGTTTGTTGTGGTCTTGAACTTTTGACCTCACTTGCTTTCTGACTTTTGAAGATTAGATCATCCACAAATAGAGGTTAAAAGTTCTGACTCCAAATTTATTTGGTGTAATTTTTTGTAAATTTGGATCGGTTAATGAATTTCAAATACTGAATGATTGAAAAGTACAAATTATTTTCTTGAGAACACTTACTTGGGAGGTGAGGCTTCAAGTCCACTGTGAGTTGTTGAGAAACAAGTTGATTCTTCTCATCTCTAGTGCAAATAATTGCTCTAGAATCACCTAAATTTCCAATGAACAAATGTTCCCCCTGAAAATTCCACAAAATTAATTAGAACAAACAAAGATTAATCACAATTCAATCATCTATTCTCGTTTTATCTTTAATGACATGTTTTTATAATTACACCAATGTTATGAATTGTTTTAAATCATACGTTTAAATTGTACTTCTACTATGTGTTAAATGTTCTCCTTCATTGTGTCACACCATGTCGCTAAGCTATTCTTTTGATAAGGAAACTTGATTTTACCTAAGTATATCATGAAGTCACTAAAATATTATTTGTAAAGAAAAAGTTACTCAACTCTCCCTATGTAATAGAAAGTCATTACGATGAAACCAACGACGAATTTTCTATGATACTTGGATAAAGTTATGTGACAATTTGGTTGTAAGGAAAATATTTTTAATGACTTTATTGATATAAAATAAAAGTTGATACCTGCTTAAATAAAGTAACAGCTGTTGTGCCACTGGAATAACTTTCAATTGAAGGTTCCCTTTCAAGTTGTTCATCCATTTCTTTAAAGGACTTGAGATATGCAGCTTTCCATGCATCAAATAGTGGGTAATTTTGATCAGATTCTTCATCATTTTCAGTGCTTATGATATTTTCATTCTCATTAATATTATACTCTTTCAACGATAACGAAATTTTTGACGGTAACAAGTCGCGCACGTAGCGCGCCACCTTGTGGCCCGATGGACCGTGCCCATCGAAGACGCCACAAAAAAATGCACCTTTCTCTCCACCGAAATTCTGCACATATAATGTATGAAATAAATTTATTAGCCTTATCTATGATCATGTGGATAGCATACAATAGACCCTTGTGGTCGGGCCCTTTCCTGAACCCTGTGTGTAGCGGGAGCTTTAGCGCACGGGGCTTAGGCAAAATATCACAATCAATAAGAAGGAATGATTGGAACATCATGTGGATAAAAGACAAACAAAAAAGAAGAAAGAAAAGAAATTGTATCTTCTTGGTAATTGTATTGTATGTCAATATAAATAAAAATGAAAATAAAAATGACATGAATATGTCATGGTTGAAAATTTCCAATCCAAGAACGTAACATGGAAAAGAACATGCAAACATTAAATTAAAAACATTCTTTGCGTTCAGGTTCAGGTCGAGCTGTTAAGATATTAAATCATATTTAAATGTGAAATTTACCAGAATGAATGGCAATATATGTCCAATGAGCAATTAATGAATAAAGAAATTAATAATACCTCCCAAACAGTCATGGCATCTTGATTGATCCCCTTTTTACCTTGTTGACTATACATAGATATAAATTTAGAATATCCATGTAACCGAATATTAGCACCAAAATCTCCCTTTCCTACAACGCCATGATGATCATCTTCAACAATAACATTATCATTATCGTCCCCATTAATATTATGAGGACGATAATTTCCTTGATGATCGTAATGGCGCACCCTTTGACAGGTACAACATGCACCCATAACTCTAATTTTTGCGCGCCTACGACGATAATCTCCTCAAAAATAAATCTTGTCTCTTGAAATTAATAAAGCCATTGTATATCCAACATGGAGGTTAGTTAATTCTTTGAATATTGATAATGAAAAATTAGAATACAAAATTTATATGAAGATATATTGACAAAGAGTCAAAGGTAGAAGACAAGACAATTAGGAGGAGGATGACAAATCAAGAATGTTCTTCTCATGAGAAAACATTCATGATTTGTAGGAAATAAAGAAACAAGAAGAGGAGAATATAATCATCAATGTAGTCCTTTTCTTTTTTTCTTCTTTTTTTTTCTTTATATTTTTTTTTTCTTCTTTTGGATAAAATAGTTTGACCATTCAGTTACACTCTTAGGGGGTGTTTGACATAGAAATTGTGAATTTTTTTAAATAGTTAGTCGTGTAAAAGTCCCAATAAATGTATAATGAGCCCAAAGTCTATAGAGATGCAACATGCAAGTCCAATGAAATTTCTTAATGTGTATTTAGCCCATTTGTGTGTATAATTAAGTAGATTTCTTATGAGAAAATTTTATAAATGGCAAACATATAAAGCCTAACTATGATTCATAGCTATAGTTTAGGTAATTATATTTCGTAACGAGAAAATTACACTGAATGTCCCAAAAATGAACTGGTCTTGATTTTTTACCCCCAATAAGAAAAGTGTTACAAAAATACTCATTTTTCAATTTTAAGTTGACCAAATTACTTTTTTGTCCTTTCCTTTTTTGCCCATGAGGCGTAAGTTAGGTATTGCCTCAAAAGCAAGAGTTATAACATAACTCAGAACTTATATTGAGCACAATAGTGCAACATCTTGCCCATGGGGCATAAGTTACTCTTGTTGTTGCCTCTAAATCAAGTATTTTAGTGTATTTGATAAGTTATACTTACATTCAACAGTGTAAGATCTTGCCTATAAGTCAGAGTTATTTTTTAAAAACTTATACAAATTGTTTGTTAGATCCATAATTAAAATAAGAAATTTTTTTTTTGATAAATGTCTTTTTCAATAAATAACTCAAAGGCAAGAGTTATAACATGTTCAATAAGTTATACTTACATTCAAAGGTGCAAGATCTTGCCCATCAGATATAAGCAAGTATTACCTCAAAGACAAGAGTTATAGCGTATCTCTGAAAATATACTGAGCACAATAGTGTAACATATTGCCCATGAAATATAAGTTACTCTTGGTGTTGCCTCTAAGTCAAGGGTTTTAGTGTTTCTGATAAGTTATACTTACATTCAGCAGTGCAAGATCTTGCCTATAAGGCAGTAGTTAATTTTATGAAATAGTTGAGGGGCAATTTTGTATCAAAATATTTTTTTAAAGGAATTGGGGGCATTTTTGCAAAGTCACCCTTATTGGGGGCATTTTATCAACATCATCCCCTAAAATGGGTATCTGTGAACTTTACTCTTTCGTAACTATAGTTATAGCAGTGTTTGTATAATTCGCGCAGTATTTGTATATATTTGTATAATTCGCTATACAATTTGCAATTTTTGTATAGCATTTGTATATTAGGCTATACAATTCGTGCACCACGTTTGCTGCTTGTATATTTTGGTATACAATTTGATTCACACAGCTTTTGTATAATCGCGCACAATGTTTGTATAAATTGCGCGAATTATACAAAACTCAAACTATAAATACAACTAGATGTTTGTCGCGAGCCGTAATTAATTCAAACTATAGTTATGTTAGTTAATTAACTAGTATATGTTTACTTATCCGCGTAATTTTTTCATTTCGTATCCATTTTCTCTTGTTTGGTAGTTGAGCAAAATACATTCTATTAAAAGTGTATTTTGCTTTTAAGCAAAACAAAAAGGATGAATCAAACATGACAAAACTGAAAAATATTTTTAATTATTTTTTCTATTTTTATTAGGAAAAATATATCTAGCTAGTGAAATTAATATTTCCTACTTATTTCATATTTTTCAAAATATATGATGAACCAAATATAAGAAAATTGAAAAAATATCCTTCATACCGAAAACATCTTCAATCATAAAAGTATTTGCTTGTCTTTCAAATAGACTGATCTTTAAGTTTTGCCCTTTAGCAATTGAAGTTAAATCTGATATGTAGCGCATAAGTTCTTTAGAAATGAAGTCATGTTGTTACATAACATGAGGTATGTTAACAAGGGGCAAGAGATTCAAGAGCTCAAAATGTAAATTTACAAAAACTTGCTTTCTCTTTAATTAGTTTTCCAAAGTTGAATCATTCTTCTTCTTTTCCCGTGGTGCATCATTTACTTATAAATTGCCAATCATTATGAAAGAATATAGAAATCTTCAATATATGATTTATCATTTATGATTCTTTTAAGATAATGATTTATATATCATTTCCGTTCATTTTTACTTATTCAGTACTACATTAAATATATTTTCCTCATTCTATTTTATATGACATCTTTTGACTTGGCAAGGTGTTTAAGAAAAGAAGGAGGACTTTTAAAACTTGTGGTATAAAAATTTTCTTAGATATTTGTGTGGCTGAAAATCATTTCATTAAGGAAAAAAAGGGAAGTTTAAAGGTAAATTATTTTTAATTAGAGTAAGGTGACATTTATTTTTGGACGGACCAAAAAGGAAAGGGTATCACATAAAATGGGATAGAGAGAGTAATATTTTACCTTTTCTTAATATCTACAGTGGCGGAGCCATCTTATGTCTAGAGCGTCATCTGAATCCTCATTCGGCGAATTAAAATTATTTTTTATGCGTATATAGTAGATATTGAATTCCCTTCTACTAATTTATGTATTTATTTTTTCAAATTTTGAACCCCCTTAATTAAAATTTTGGTTCCGCCACTAAATATCTACTTTAGTATATCAAAAGAAACATATATTTTTCTTATTTACTTTTAATATTGATTATTTCTTTTCCAAGTTCATTGAGAGTATATATATACCAATTAATATCGATATTATAATAAAACATATATTATTTTTTAAATATAATATTCTCTAATCTGTTCAAGTGCTTCGTGGAGGGAGCCTAATGGCTATTTTCCAAAGAAATGGCAAAATGAAATATTACTTTTTAATTCCTTGACACAAAAGGGGAATATTTATTATCTATAAATAAATAAATAAAAGATAATAATTCTGTAGATGCTTAGTAAAATAATAGTGCAAAAGGTATGGCACTCATAATTCTTGATACATAATACATGTATTTGCTCTTTATCTTTGTGTTTATAAAATTAAATTAATCAATTAGATAATGCACGTACGATCCATATTGAGCCCTTTCTATTTTTTTATTTCTTTCCTTTGTAATATAAACCACTTTTTTATTTAATTAAATCTTATATACAAGTGGTCCTTTCGTTTAATTTTAACTAGTCTTGTTGTACAAGCTTTGCGCGTGATCAAATTGTGTACAACAAATATTATATAAAAAAATTAAATTTAATGGTGAACTTATGAAAAGATAAATAATTCACTACAAAAGTAATTTTGATAAATTATTTATTTATAAAGGTCTTATATATCATGGTAATTTAGAATTTTCCTTAGCGAGTATTTTCTTGATTCAAATAAGGAAGATGTAGAAGTCTATTAAATAAGAAGTTTTTTTTACAGCTAGAAGTCTATATTTATCATTTATTTCTATATATTTTAAAAATCAATATTATAAATATAATTAAATAAGAATTTAAAGAAAAATAGTGAAAAGACGATTTTATCTAACGAGAAGTCTTTTAATGAAGGGCAAAAAGTTCAAACAACATTTTTAAGGTTTTCACGCTTTAAATATAGTATAGATTTATGTGATTCACTTTGACTGGTCACAAAATTAAGAAGTAAAATATATATATATATGAAATTAATGGTGGTCTAAAGTAAGTCATAAATATTTGAATGACTATAAATTATTTCGTTAATAGTAACTAAGAGCACTTGACAATGCGTCATTAGTTTTTTGACAAATATGGGAGGAGATTATGAAATGGAGAACAATCGTCAATTAATTCATATAAAAAAATTTTAAAAAAATAAAAAGAAGAGAAGAAAAATCTTTTAAAATAAATAAAGAAGAAAGAATATATTCCTCTAATTGCCTGTTTAGTATAATAAACTTCTTTTACTGTCTTATTGACATATTTATAGTCATAGTGATCAGAGTCATTATATAGTCAAAGTACAAACCAATTCAAAATTTATGGGTTAATTTATATATTAATTTCAAGTTAATATCATAATAATGATTAAATTCATACTTAAATATTAATACATAAATTAAATATTTATACATATTTAATAAATTTCTCTGTATATATACAAAATAAAAGTAAAATTTATTAAGTTTACGCAAGTAATATATAATTAACTAGCTCCTTGTTTGGATGGTTGTTACCTGTTATATTGTATTGTATTATTAGTTTAAATACGATGTTTGTTTAAATTGCTACTTAAATTTCATTGTATTGTATCGTTTGAATCGATCATTAGGTTACAACGAAAAGACTCATTTTGTGTAACGACCGATTTGGTGTGGTTGCGTCATTACTTTAATATCTCTTTCTCATTTTTTACTTTATTTATTACTTAATAATTCTATTTTATCATTTATTCTATCTTTTTAAGATATCTACCACATATCGTATAATTTCTTTTAGATTTATCATTCAAATTATAAATATATGACATTATGTAACGACGAAAAATTGGATCTTATTGTACGACCAAATCACATATTGGGCGTAATATTCAAGACCCAAAAAAGATGGGTCGAATCCAGAACAATACAATCTAGGGAAAATTACATATATATTTATATACAAAAAAGTAAAAAGTTTACAAAAAAAAAATAGCTCATGTTTTATTTACATAAAAAATAGCTCCAAATCAATGAAACTATATATGACTGACTATACAATATAGTTATAGAAAATATACAATGAATATTACGTATACATGAGTTATACACTAAATATACATTATGATACACAAATATATACTGACTGTACATGTCTATACAACGACGGACGAATGCCCAAAATTGTAACAAATAGTCAAAGGTCAGCCGGATGACTACTTTTCGTAATTAAAAAAAAGTGAGTTATTTTTGTATAAATATTTTTTCTCATTAGCTTGTGGGTGTAACTATCCCCTATCATCTATCCAAACATTGTATTCGTTGAAATAACATAGTATGATACCATATAATATAATATAACACAATACATTATGAAACAAAACCTAACAACCATCGAGTCTTTAAATCCGCTCCTGCGGCTACCTAATCATTCATATATAAATAATGATAAATTAAAATCTAAAGCCAAGTTGACTTCTTAATACCAACTTTTTTTTGTCCCCTTAAAAATACGAAATCATATCTTTGAAAGTAAAGAAGGAATAATTTCTCATAATATACATATTTTTCCTAATTAATATTCCAAAATTTTATGTAGGCATTAATTTACACAAAATAAAGAAGCAGAAAAATGTACAGTGATAGCCAGCAAACACAACAACTTTGTATACTATAATATCACACGTATCATGCCGTACATCCCATTTATAATTTTATAATATAGTCAAAGATGTACTTTAATTTCACCACTTCTTCTTTTTTGTATATTGATTTATTCTTTTTTTTTATAATTAAGTTATAATTGAATTGGTGCAATTTTATCTATTATGTTATGTGTATGTATATGCTTTTGAATCGAAACTTGTTGGATAGTGAAGTAATATGTGAAATTTAAATATAATTTATGTTGATTAAGCACGTAGAGTTATCAATCGAAAAAAGAAATAACAAAATAGAAAATGACTTTCATTCGACCAATAAAATTAATCATACTTTACTCATTGCACTAAAGCACTTCTAGAGTAGTTAAAATTGTGTGGCACATAAGTCACATACTACAATTAATTAATTAGAATTTTATTTTATTGATAAAAGTTCGATTTCGCCTGATAAGCTTCCCCCAAACTTCCCTTCCTTATAGGGACCAAATAATATTACTACTAAACTATTGAAAATGGGTCAACCTCCATTATGTTATTGGAACAAAAAGTATCATTTGAACACCAATAAAAGAAATTGGCACACAAAATTAATGTCATCCAACTAGCTAAATAGGTTTAAAATATTTTTCTATATTAATAATTATTCTAAAACAAGGGAAGGATCAATTACCACATTTATGTTTATTTGATAAGAATGTATCATCGAAATTTAAAATATGTTTTATAGAGTGGTTATTATATTAATTATGTTGTACATGGTTGAGTGTTGGTTACTCAAGAACTCTCACGTTCAAAAGATCAATGAGTTAGGATGCTGAGATGAATGTACGAAATGCTAGTAGGCACAAGATATTAGGAATTACGATATACACATGGCAAGGTGAAAGTGACTTCTGTTGTGGACAAGACGTGAAAAACACGATTAAGATGATTTCGTCAGGTGAAGAAGAGGATTACAAATGTCTCAGACTTTCATTGAGAAAGTTGATAGTAATTAATAGTTTTAAGGATACGAAGAAAAAGATCGAGAAAGAATTAGAGAGAGTTGATTAGATAGTACATGATGTATCTACAACTTATGACTCTACATGAGAGAGCATTGAAATAGGTCGAGGATTAGGATAAATAGTCGAGATTTCTCTCATTCCAAAGATAAAGCATGGTTCTAGTTTGGAGCAAACATATTCAAATTTGTTCTCATTATAGTTCTTTTAATTTTTCATTTTTTTTTCCTCGTTTGACCTAACATTAGCTGGCCTTCATTGTTCCACTTATGCACGAAAAAATGGTGAGTTTGACCCTTTTGGTCATTTAATATGCAGCTGGACAATTATTGACAGTTTTGGGATAAAAATTTTATAATATCGTATTCTTTGTTTGATTATTAATTTTGGAATAAATTATATATGTCTTTCCTTTTAAGTCGATCCTTAAAAAATGACACATTTCTATATATAGTAATATTTTAACTTTAAAATATTAATTTCTCTTAATGAAATGAATTACAATCAAAAAAATATCTATCACTTATTTTAGACAATAAGATTTGAATTATTTTTTCTTAAACATTGTGTCAAGTCAAGCTAACTCATATAAAATGGGACAAAGGGAGTAACAATTTAATTATAAAATATTTATTTCACCTTTAATGAAATAAATTTACAGTCACACAAACTTCTATCAGTTATTCTTACATCACACATTTTGAAAGTTTTTTTTCTTAAACTCCATGTCAAATTAAATGAATTCATATAAAAAAGAACAAAGAGAGTAATTATGTTGGGGATAAAAGAATAAAATAACAAATGCACCCCTTTATAGTACTCTCTCCGTCCACTTTACTTGTCCGCTATACTAAAAATAGATGTCCAATAATACTTGTTTAGTTTATGAAATCAATAGATAATTTTACATTTAGTTCCTAATTTAGTCTTATCATTAATTATAATTATTTTTCTATTGTATTTATCAAAATATTATATTTATTAAATTCAAAGGGTGATTTGATAAATTACCTTTAGCATTTACTTCTCCCCTATTCACTTGACACAGGGATTGCGAAACAATAAATGATAGTAGTAATTTTACCGAACCACCCTTTGAATATAATAAATACAATGTCTTGAAAAATATAACAGGGAAATAGTTATAATTAATGATAAGGGTAAATTAGAAACTAAGTGCAAAATTATCTCTTGAACATCCTAAAATAGTATAGTGAATAAGTAAAGATAGACGGAGAAAGTAGTTTGTAATCTCTATATCAAGTTAAAAGTGAATAAGTAAAGCTGAACGAATGGAGTATAATAGAATAAATATAAAGAAATTTTGAATTTACAACTAGAATGGTGGACTATTAGTAGTAATAAATGTAATCTAGGAAAATGGACAAATGTATTACAGCTAGTGCCTTTGACTGATACCAATATTAATATATATTGATGAGATCCTTCTATCAATAGAATATCTATATGCATGTTTTGTTTTTTTATATAAATATCTATTTTCATAATATAAAAGTTTATTGTATAGATTAACTAACTTGAAATCAAATAATATAATGGTTACTTGACTTAACAAAATTACCCTAATAAAGTTATTTTTTTTATATACTAAAAGAATAATTAAAATGCATCTAAACTATTATTTTCTTTATCAATTATTCACTTTTCTATATAAACTATCACTAATTGAGTAGCTAATGATAAGTGAAGTAGAAAAAAGGAACACTCTACACTTGATGACCAAATCAATTTTGAATTGTGTTTTAGATATCATGTAGGAAAAATAAATAAATAATGATACTGATAGTTGATGATTTAGTCAACTTTAAGGTGTGTTTTAATATATAGATTGTGATAATTCAAATAGGAAAAAAAAAGAACAATTGATAGTTAAAATGAAAAAACTTGTGAAATAGTGATAATTCAGAAGTATTTTTTAACCATCAATCTTTTTCTTGTTTGTTTCAATAAATCATTCAAATTTATACATCTACTATTTAAAAATAAAATAAAAAAGGCCAAAATAATGTGGAGTTTGAATTAAAGTATAGGAGTGAAGGTGTAGAAAGAAAGAAATGGAGATCATGTTCATAGATGAAATTTGAGAGGCACATGATAGCATGAAGTTGAAATTCTGACAAGCCATTTGTTCTTCAATTAATAATATTATTTTAATTGATGGAACTGGAAGATTGAGATATTTAACGTTGTTTTTCATAGGACAGGATCTTTACCAAAATCCCAAGAAATGCAAATAGATATGCAAAATCCAGCTTCTCCATTTTCCTGCCACGGCAAACTATCATCCTCATCAATAATTTGGTCAATATATTTATTTATTTATTTAAAAAAAATTACTTTATTTGATGAAAATCGGAGTCTGGGCATGAAATTTCAAATTCAATTTAAACTTGTATTTTAAATTTGAAAAATAACTTATAATTTATCTTTCAACTCTTTTTCATGTTTGAAATAACATTATGGCATAGACGATCCAGTGAAAAAATATGAGAGGTTGGTTATAATAGGTGTGAGAGGAGGTAGAAGCGGACCTAAGAAGTATGAGAGAGAGAGGTGCTTAGACAAGAAAGACATAAGTTCAGGTTAGGAGGAAGACATCATCTTAGATAGGAGGGGTTTTGGAGGACTTGTATTATGGTAGACGGTTAGTAGGCAGTGGAGTGTTGTCGTGTTTTTCGAGTATTTAAGTTTGTTGGTGTTTATTATTGTACTAGTTGTATTAATATAGTTCTTGTTTTTTACACCTTCCATCACGTGGTATTTATTATTATGTTCTTCTTCCTCTCTTGTCGGATTTACATTGTTTCTCTGTTATTGGCTATGTTTGTTTTTTTTTAATTTGAATTTGTTTCATTTGAACTGAGGATCTTTCCAAAACAATCTACAAGATAGTGGTAATAAAATTTAGATACATCCTACTCTTTTCAATTCTTACTTGTGAGACTACACTAACTATGTTATTGTTGTTGTTGAAGTATAAACATTATTTCAAATATACTTTACAAAAAAGTATAATCATTTACAAAGCTCATCTTCAACTCCAATTCTATATTGATATTATTCTTGTTTTTCACTATTTTAAAATTTCTATTACTACCAGCCGGTGTCCAGAGCCCCGATTAAATCTGAATCGCACACTATAAGACTCATTCAGAGGTGACGCTCCTAATATGATTTTTTTTCATTCCTAGGGCTCGAACCTGAGACCTCTGATTAAGGGTGAAGCAGTCCTGTCGGTAATTTTGTTTACTTTATGTATATGCACATAGACCATATTTGAGTGCCTACAACTTATACTTAAATTTAATTAATTCCTAGCTAGTTAGCTGGGTGGATCTTCTAAAATTTGACTAACACTAATTTTTATATGTCAAACTATATACTATAACTCCCTCTTGGATTCCGTGACCTGTATGGATCTTTTCAAATTTAGTAAATTAATTAATGGTTAGCTTCACTAACGTTACTATTCCCTCTGGACCATTTTACATTTTTCCTTATTGTCTTTATTAAAAATAAATTTTTAAAATATTTTTTCTGTTCATTTTTATTTGTTCAATATATTAAAAATAACTATTTCGTATTCAATTTTACTTGTTCAATTTGAAAAGAAACAAGAGATAATTTTTCATTTTGTATCTATTTTACGCTCATTATTAAATATTATTTATTTTTCAACATTTAGATGACATAACTTAGAATTTATAGGGGTGATATAGTAAAATTACTCCTGTATTTATTTCTTAAGAATTATGTCAAATCAAGCATGAACAAGTAAAAATAGACGGAGAGAGTGATTATTATTTCTTTAAAAAAAACAAGATAATAATTGAGCATATTTTTTTCATTTTATCCTTAGTAATAATTAATTTTTGAAGTAATAAACATTGATTAATAGGTATAGAAAATCTAAATGAGGAGTACACATGCATACTTAATTAGTTTAACTCTGTCTTTGTATTTAATAAGAGATAAATGAGAGAATAATTATTGAAAAGAGATTAACATTTTAAATAATTAAAAATAATAAATAATATTATAATCAAAATACATAAATAGTCTCAAATTATGAAACTATTTTTGCTTCCTCTTAATGACTTTTATGTATTACTCAAAGTGAGTGACATTTTGGTTATGAAAATAAAATAAAATAGTTCCATAATAATACTTAGGTAAAATTGAGTAATTATTTTTATTATAATAAATAATTGAGTGATTTTAGTTCAATAAAATAAAATTAAGTTATCATTTATGAAATCGACGTGGCTTTTGCCTTTTTTCAGAAAAAGTTGCTAAGCTGACTCAAAAGTCAAAAGTTTCTTGCAGACAAATATAAAAATTAAAAAATTAAAAAAATTAAATGTACTCCTATAGTTTTAATTTATTTGACTCTTTTTAATTTAATAATAAATTTTAAAAAATTAAAAATATCAAACATATCAAAATATTATTTATTCTTATAATTTTAAATATGTAATGTCAAAAATAAAAAATTGAAAAAAAATAAATAAAAATAACCCAAACAATTGAAACATGATTTTTTTCCTAAAGTAATCTACCCTACACCAAGTACCAATTGAAGAAGGGATAAGTAAATATATGTAAAATAGTTGAAGATTTAGTAGGTTTAATTTTAAAGTATATACTTACTTATATATAGAGAATATTATTATCTTATATACCTATAATATATAGATGAAGTCACCTAGTTTAATTTAGAGATCTCCAAGACAGCTAGGGTTTTTATTTAATTGAACATCAATAATTTATCATTTTTTTAATTGATTAGCAAAAAAAAAAAGGGGGTAGCAAATTCACTTACTTTAATTGGCCATGTTTGCTTACAATTTGAATGAACATTTTAATATTATGCCTATTGATTGGTAATCATAAAGGAGTACAATTTTGGAGCAAAAGAAAAAAGAATTTTTAAGTTATATATTTTAAATCATCCATCAAAATTAAAATCGAATGAAAAATTAAAAAAATTAAACAAAAAAAAGTATAAAAGTACAAATTTATCCAAAAAAAAAGAGAATTGTTTCCGATGAAATTGATGTACAATTTTTATGTAGATTTCAAGGGGTTGATTTTCAGATGATCGCATATGTAAGAATAATAATTATGTATTTTACTTGAGTGACCATTTGAAAAATCAATTCAGAGTTTAAATTTATATTCCTTCCGAATTACTTTACTTATCACCCTTACTAAAAATATATAGTTCATAATTTTAGAAAGTCAAAATTTAATTAGTTATTTACATCCTTAATTATATGCAGAGATATTAATATGATGCAAAAGAAAAAAAATTAAATAAAGATAAGCAATAAACAAGAATAATTTCATCAAACTATCCTTTACTTAATATTTTTTTAATGAGTGTAAAAAAAATATGACAACCCAAGTGAAAAAAGTATATTGTATTGTAAGTATAAGAAAATTTTAAACTATTAAGTCACCTATATCTTTAAATGAATTAATAGTTGTTGTTTTTTTTACTCTGCAACATATACACTCCTCAAAGAAAAAAGATTGAGTGCCCCTATGAAAATATTTATTTTTTATTTTTTTATTCAATATTTAATATTTGTATTGGAGCTTGACTAATTTATAATCGCATTGCGTAAGGCCTATAATCAGGGAGGCATCTCCATATCAAAACTTGAATTTGTGACCTCTAATTAAAAGAACAGTCTCATATCCACTGTATCATATCCTTTGGTACTGATACTCAGGACCACATGGGTGGGATGGAAAGTGAAAATTGTATAGCTGTGTTTTAGTAGTGAGGGACAAGCATACATTGGTTAATGTTTTGGAGGAACTGAAATTGCCAAGAAATTGGAACTCCCCCACCCTACCACAAAAAAAGGGGGGTTGGGGTGGGGGTGGTTAGTTAAATGATATATCCTCTATAAATTTCCCATTCCATCAAAGCATAATCCACCAATCCTCATATTATTCTCTATTTCTATCACTTTCTTTCATCCCATAATCATGCCTGCTCAACTAATGCCTGAGAAAACATTTGCAAGAGGTCATTCCATTGGAAAGGAAATTAATTCTCCAAGCTTTACTAAAAGGTAATTAATAATATATAAATTATAAGCTATAGTACACCTACCTTATTTCTACTGTTTTCTCCTTTTTACTGTCTTTCGGAAATAGTCTTTCTAATTTCAAAACAATCCAAACATAATTTCTTTTGTTTTTTTGGTTGCTTTCTATATATTTCTCATCCTAATTAAATGCATGTAAAGCTAATTATGAACCTTATTTATTTCATCTTTTGTAAAAAAAAAAAATTTTGAAGTAATCCAATCATATTAAATACGGATAGTAAGGGGCTCATTATATACCAGAATTGATCTCTGATAAAGTATATATAAGAAAGGGGAGTCCAAAATTTTCCCCACAGCAACTTGTAGTCAAAAGTTCATTTTTTTTTATATTTTCAACCTTCTCCAGGCTTTAGATGATATTTTATTCCACATTCTCAGCAATCAAGAACCAGCTAAGCTTGCCGACAAATTTATTAATTGAAGTGTCTAACCACTTCAATTTTGATAAATTCAAAATATTATTTATAATTTAATTTTAGGCCACTAATTTTATTGAGCCGTATCTATTTGTACAGATTGGAAGGAAAGGTGGCGATTGTAACAGGTGGAGCTCGAGGAATTGGCGAGGCAACAGTGCGTCTCTTCGCACGACACGGAGCCAAAGTTGTAATAGCAGACGTAGAAGACATCCTCGGCAATTCATTAGCAAATATGTTGTCTAGTTCCTCATCATCAATCACTTATATTCATTGTGATGTTACATCTGAAGACGACATCAAAACCTTAATCGACTCAACAGTCTCAAAATTTGGACACATTGACATTTTGTTCAACAATGCTGGAGTCCTAGGGAGTCAAACAAGCCAAAAAAAGAGCATAATTAATTTCGACCCGGTCGAATTCGACCGGGTCATGTCCGTTAACGTACGAGGAGCCGCGTTGGGAATGAAGCACGCGGCTCGGGTAATGATCCCGCAAGGTCACGGGTGCATCATTTCAACGTCTAGTGTGGCCGGAGTCATGGGAGGACTCGGGCCACACGCGTACACGGCTTCCAAGCACGCGATCGTAGGGCTAACCAAAAACGTCGCGTGCGAGTTGGGGCGTTATGGGATTCGAGTTAATTGTATTTCGCCATTTGGGGTGGCAACATCTATGTTGGTTAATGCATGGAATCATAGTGATGATGATGAAGAAGAAATTGAAGTTGGATTGCCTAGTGAAAAAGAAGTGGAGAAAATTGAAGAGTTTGTGAGGAGTTTGGGAAATTTAAAAGGGACAACTTTAAGGGCTAAAGATATTGCTGAGGCAGCTTTATATTTAGCAAGTGATGAATCAAGATATGTAAGTGGTCATAATCTTGTTGTGGATGGTGGGGTTACTACTTCAAGAAATTGTGTTAATTTGTAATGTAAGTTTTTCTTTTTAGGGGGGTGATTGGTAAAATTGAATTCCTAACTTAACATGAGCTTAACATATATACATTCATTGGGTTGAAGAAATTAAAAGTTTGTCAACTTGACTAGTAGTTTTTTTTTTTTGTCTTCTTTGTAAAGGGAAAAGTTGCTTAGTTGAACAAATGTTCAAATTGGGATTATTAATGATTGAAGTTTATTTTTATTGGCTATGTTGTTTTTTCTTCATAATTTATGGATGAAAGATTGTATATGAAATACTCAAAAACTCTAATTTATTGGCCAAGTCTATTTTTTTCTCTCTTGCTACAGAAAGATCATTCCGTCATGCAGTAGAACAATGTTCATTTAACTAGAGTATTCATCTTTTGTAATCTAGTAAATTTGGATCCGTGCTCAAAAATTTCCTTTTAGAGATAAATTATTTCTTTGCAAATTTTTTTTAAAAATTTATTTCAATGGCTGCCATAATCCACAATTAGCAAAAAAGATTCTTTCCATCACAAATCAGTTGAAAATTTAGGCCAAACAATATAATTTTCTCTGATTATTTCCTATCGAATTAATTCATTGAAAAATGCATGATACAAAATATATTCATTCTTATTCAAATAGCAAAATTTTCCATATGAAAACTTTATTATTATTAGTTCCCTTCTTCTACTTTTTATTGTTATTATTTCTTTTCTCATCAATTCAATCAAGTTATCTATGAAAATAACCATCCAACATTTTTCAATCAAAAAATAGTACTCAATTTGCATGGATTTCAACATTTCTTTGACCAAGAGATTTTTGAAAAGTTTCTTCATTGATAATTCAAAAATATAAAGAATTTACAATAACAATGCATAAAGGTCCCCCCCTCATTACTTTTCTTCACTTGGTTATTGATTCCTATTGTATTGGAATGAGGCTCTTTATACAATTCAAATATTAGTACTCACATTCAACTACTTTTAGGTAAGACTTTATTAATTTATCTTATGACTTCTGACTGCAGCAATACCATGTGATGTTGTACTGCTGGGACCACTTACCAACTGCTACAAAAAAAGTGCTGATTATTAATGACATTAAAAAAATTTATTTACAAAGATACCTTTCACAATTATAATGAAAAAGACGTAAAAAATAATAATTGAGAGGTAATGTGGTCTTTAACCATTCTAATGCATCCATGGTATTAGTAATGCACATCTTAATAAACAATAGAGTATAACTAATGTGCACTCTACCAAACGACCACTATTTAAAATTCAATTATTAACACTTGAAATCACAGTGATCAACTAATAGGGTGCATTTGTTGTAGTTTCAACATGAGCTCTTGATAGATAACAACATCCTGAAAAGGCAAATCTTCTTTCATAATAGTTTACAAGATAACAATGATGGATGGAGAACAGATAGAAAGAAAGAAATGAAGCTATACACACCCTGAAATCTTCTGATATTATTATATTCACATGGATCTCTCTGATGCCAGATCAAGCAGTGTGCGGAAAAACTGCTGCGGATACAGGGGAGGTTGCTCTGAAAGTGCCTAAATACAATGAACACGATAACAACAGTCATTAAAGTTCTAACATATTTGAATTGCTCACTGAACCTTTTTTTTTTCCATAAGAAACTAGTCAACAACAACAACAACATACCCAGTGAAATCCCACAAGTGGGGTCTGGGGAGGGTAGAATGTACACCGACCTTACCACTACCTCGAAGGTAGAGAGGCTGTTTCCTGGATTGTTGAAGAAACTAGTCCTTTTGTTGATAGTTACAAATAGCATTAACTTGGTCCAATATTGCAAAACATATGTGGTCATTGAAGAGACAGCAGATATATTACCTGATGAATCAAGACGGTGGAAGGAGTCATTCCAGGAACTGTATTCACTTCTATAATCAGCACCTGTGACCGCAAGGCAACGAGACCTCCAATTAGATCTTATAATACATCTGCAAATAGTTATGTGAATACCCCTCCTTTCCAGATTTTACTTTTAGTTTGATTTGCAGTAAAATTAATTCTATCAATTGTAGGCACGATAAGTGTTGCAGTTTGCAAGTTAAGATTCCTCAAGTTCTACTAGTGAATTAACTCGATGATAAATATTGCCTTTAAAACAGTTACTTTGTCCCCAACTCAACTGCAAACGATCAATTTGGACAGGGAATTTGACCACTTTTATTAATCTTGTATCAACTTATCGGTAGCAAAACAAATTAGTTCTACAGGTATACTAAAAAGAGACCTACAAAATACGATGAATACTTTGAAAATATTAGTAGTGTACTACAGCCTTCTAAACCACATAGTAAAAACTCTTCACCATGGTTTTTTGTGCACTCATAGAATTAACATAACGAGTGTGTCACAATTATCTCGAGATGCACATCATGAACTGCAACTTGCTGGAAAAGACACCTTTCCTTAATGATATTATGAATTATTTTATTCATTTCCATTAATATTCAATCAATTGAAAGAATCTCAGCAATAACATACCTCACCAGAGTCGGCATGAACAAATGCATCAATACGCGAAAATCCTTCTAATTGTAGAGTGTTTGCAATAAGTTCAATATGCTTTTTACACCTTTCCAGGGCAGCACTACTGATTGAGAAGGAAAAGAAATCATGTAATTGTGAGAAATATTTAGTAATTTTGAGACACAGAAAAGTACATCTTGTAAAGAACAATTTCTGGCCTGGTGGTCATATCTAATACAGTTTCCACAAGATGAATCTTCATGACAAACCTCATAATAGAAGGTGGTGGTGGAGTCAGATTGATGCCAGTTCCACCTGCAGACAGAACCATGTAATGTCTTAGTCATCATTTGACAGGAAAGAAACAACAGCATCCCCCACAAAGCTTATAATTTTAATGGTTTCAACTAGAATCAATAAGCTCTACTCTGAGCCTATGGCTACGGAATAACTAGGGACAAGAGTCAAGACCATCTAACTGCTCATCTTTAATTTTCTCTTCTACTACAAGCATAGAACTGTGGTTACATATTGGAGCATGCAGGAATGAGACGATGAGAAAGTCCAAATGACTAGAAATGATATAATGGCTTAACTACAAAAATTACAATAAAGAAATACCTTGGAATTTCTCCTCTAGTGATAATATGCCTCCAGATTCTTTCACGGTTACACTAGGGGTCAATGAACGCATTGATCCACGTTTTCCCACAACACCAACAGTGACCTCTACCCATCTACTATCCCCTTTCCAGAGCAAATTGTGTGCATTCTCATTTCTGGATTTGGATGCAACGACTATCTCATCAGTCTCAACAAAAGGTTCGAATATTAAGAGCTCTGGAGGAGGGTTTGGCATCTCGATCATTCCATGTTCCTGCATCAGATACCAAGAAAAATATATGATACAATCATTTTAAGGTATCCTGAAATCATATTATTCGGTGTTGAAACCAAAAAGTATAACAGATTGGTAATTGAATGAGAATAAATTACATCAAAATGGAAAAAACAGAGCCAATCAAGAAATAAATCTGTCACATGAGAAAAATAACCAGTAGTAGGAGAAGTTTGCAAAAACAATTGGGAAGCAAAAAGGCTCGAAAATCGAAAAACAAAAATATGGTAACAATATTGGTTGTTATAGCCGAGAGGACTAATTTCTTGATAAATTGTTTAAGAACCTTTTGTACAGTTTTGAGTCTCCTTGGAGAAGTACTTTACGGAAAATTTAGAGCCACCAATATGCGTGAAGTCTAAAATCTCATTATTCATCAAGCAACAAGGATGTAACTGCTCAAAGTTGTATTATAATCTATGTTTTGAATTTCGTACTTATGGTCAAAAGTTATAATTTCAAGATTTACTTTTTAACTATAGGAATCCGTTCGGGAGCATTATGGACTAATGAAGCGTGGGGGTCGTATTGGAGTTGGGACCCAAAAGAAACTTGGACATTTATTTCTTGATCATATTTGCAATTTATTTACATACTCGAACAAATAGAAAACTTGCGGGGTGCAATTTCTGCAATTGTAGCTTCTATGGCCTTTCTTGTAATTTAGATATGCCATTTTAGGGTCAATCTAAGAATAGGGTTACATAGTTATGGTTCTTCTCCATCAACATTTAATTGAATTCAAGACAAGTCATTAGAAATACAATGGCAGGTGGTGCATTGTATGAACCAGCATGTGGACCGTGTGAATCAGATATCGTATTGATGATTCACACGGTTTTCTACATGCTGTACACAATACACAATGAAATTGTATATATAAATTTTTTTGATTTTTCTAGTACAGGCTTATGCTGTATGTTTTGTGTTTACCTACCTCGATAGATGATACCAATCTCTTAAGCATGTTCTCATTTTACAATACTTACAGCTGCTGATATATATCATGAAAGGACAAATACAAGAAATGATACAGAATAAAGGGGAAAACACATGGCAAACCTGTGGGTTTACATCTAAAAAGAATGAATGCAAGCATAGACCTATTGAACAAACTGAACTATGATTACTATGCTTTGGAGAAAATAAAATACTGCCCATGACTTGGGAGAAAAAGTTTTGCATATGAGGAGCAATATCAGAGAAGTCCACATATACCTTTGACAGGCTGTTAGGAGGAATACGAGGTAGGCAGTCTTGCAGTGCACTTACGTAAAAGGCAAGGTCCCCCTCACAGCTGCATAAGGCATAGTGTCAAGTTAACAAGAAACATTTTCTAAGATTTGCATCCAATATTATTTAAGTAGAACTGAATTGAAGAGGAACAAAAGCCTACCACAATCGGGCCACACCAGTTGAGCAACCATCTCTGGCTGGTTTTACACATAAAGTGTCACAGTGAAGTTTTGACTTCAAGTCATGCCAGAGATCAGATATGGACATTTTCAACAGATCCTCTTTCTTCTTCACATCTTTATTTATTGTAAGGACTCCAAAATCGGTCAGCTATCCAGAGAGAATTTTTATGCTTGTCAAAGGATAGACATTTATAGGTGTTCATGCAAAATCAGTTTGTTGACTACATTTATATATTGCAATGAAGTCCACACAAAAGAAAATTTAAATTAGAGACTTCAAATTAACTAGAAATAACTCAAGCATGAATCCAGCCCAAGTGGCAAGGCCCTTGGTTTTAAAGTCTTGGTTTCAACGACCCCCCACCCCCATATATACACACACACACACATATATATTCCTTCACAAAGTGTGGGTAACCTTCTTATGTATGTTGCAGTTTGGATCTAATAGTGATAAACTGGCATTTATTTACTACTTCACAATTGTTCAATTGTGCATATGTCAATTATAGAAGCTCATTCTTTCTCTAAAATACAGGACATGCAATGAGTAGCAAATCAGGTCAACTGATTCATGAATTAAACAAAAATCATCATAGTCCAGCTTTTATGGCCATTGTCTAAGCACCTGTCTCTGAATCTTTCTAAACTAATCAAAACAATAGTGCCCTCATGTAAGTTCAATTGCTTTTAAGTAAATCATAACCAAAACATACTTTTATATGAAAAGTAGTTTAAAAACAATAGCTTAATTGAAATACTTGCACAGGTAATAGAAAGGGAGAAAGTAAAGTGTTTAAATTTATTTACAGTGGCCAATGGCATGCTTTTTTTGCAGCTAATGATGCAACATTACCTGAGCTCATTTAATCACAATAGACTGACTGATGTTTGATTCCATTCATACTGGGAAAAATGTGACGGATGAAGAAAGAAAGGATACTTTCTCGGTTAAAATGTGAACAATGATTAGTCAACTCACATGTTGTAGAGCAAGAGATGTCGCAACTTTGTCCATACATGTTTTTGAAGCCATGGCGCCAGGACCTTCCATTATAAGAAGGGCAAGAAAGCAGCTACAGTTTAGTGATTATTAGTTGGCTTGCACTCTTTTTTTCAAATGTACCCGTACAATACAGACCTGTATAGGGAACCCCTTCTGCCTCTAGTAAAGATTGAAGTGTGCCATCTTCTCCAATGCCTCCATGCACTATCAACAGCAATAGTAACACAATGGTCATCATTACTTTCAGAAATTAAATGATAACATCTAATAAAAGTTGACAGTGTTATAGAATGGAAAATAAGCTAATATTTTCTCACGAGGATGAATCTTTATTTTATCTACTTACATAGCAGATTACTGAAGCAAAAATAAATATGTAAACGAGGGCGCATACTAAGGCGATTTTAACAGTTTCCGAAAAGGTATAATCATGTATACTTCCACTGACCTGCAATGAAAACAGTTGCCTGAGATTCCTTAGCAAGCTCGACCCACTGATCCAGGGAAAATTTCTTGGGTAATTCATCGGATATATCAAACCCGTTGAACCAACTGTGATTTCTCAAACCTTTCGTGAGATCATCCATAACCCGGTTCCGCAAGTGAGATGTCAGAGCTGCCCGATTGGGTTCAATTGCTTCTAGACACGCGTCAAGGACTTCTTCTGTAGTATGTCTCAGCAAAAGGGAATAACTGTGCACCAAGAAGAAGGGTTTGACATGCACTAAGATAATATTCAAGACTAGAAGGATGAAAACCTTACATAAAAGCTACTTCCTCCGTCCTAATTCATGTGACACCTTTTGGATTTTGAAATTCAAACAAGTCTATTATTTTTTTGTAAATTTTTCGTATATCTTGTAAATATTTTGGATTTTCCATATTGGCATTTATAGTACTTTTTATGTAGTTCGCAAATATATAAATTGCATTTCAAAAAAAATTGAAGATTCCATGCGCAAATTTTCGTTTTAACTTAAATTGTTTGACTCTCGAAAAATGAAAGGTGCCATATAAATTGGGACAGAGGGAGTATCTCAAATATTTTCCTCCAGGTTATGCTACAACAAGATTCAGCAATCGCCACATGAAGCAATGTTTTCATGTCTAATCATGTTTATCCCCTCGTTTGTAGCTCATGGACTAATCCAACAAGCTTCAACAGTGTACATGGGAAGAAGCATCTAAAGAAGATAGGTATAAGGAAATCCTCCATCAAGTCCATTTTGATACATTTCGCAAAAGAGGAAGGAATTTCAGGTGGGCTATCTAGGTGCCATAAAAGTCCAAAGTAGTACCATACTGCAGCATGGAGAGTAATTTTGTGGCAGAATGTAAGAAGGAGGAAGCATTTGCATACAACTTCATGTGTAAATACACAGTAGAAGATGTGGATGACCTGTTTCTTAAGGCTAACATAAGAAGGATTTAGCTGGGTAAATGCCAAGAAACTGATGAAATGGCGTCAAGCTAGAAGGAAAACAGTGACAGGGTCTTCAAGAATCATTACTCATGCAGTGATGTGGACAATCTGGAAAGAGAGGATGGAACAGGTTTCAGATGGAAACGTGTTTTCTTCTTTCAAAATTGATAAAATCACATTTACCTATTAAAAAACTCTTACAAAAGAAGATATGAGACTCTATTGTAGAAGATAAATGTACAAGAAGAACGCTTAAAAATTATAGAAGTGCATTGAAATTTGTAGAGGACTATCAAATTGTCATAGCATGAACTAAGTTGGATTCTAGTACAAAGAAGTTCATCTCGCAGTCGCGACAAGAAATGTAAAAAGAATGAGTAAAGTAGGCCATAAGATGCACAATCTAGTTGTAGTCTACTGCAGTTGCAATATACTTACGGCAATGTCCATACTGTCTTAGACTTCTCATCTACTTCATGCTTAGCAGAGTCTGAAACATCAGAATAGCTCGTTGCAGGGGCAAGCAAGCACGGTGTCACCTCAAGCTGCAGACAGCAAAATTGCAACACATATTATTGGCAGGATATATTTGGGAACTTCTGAAAAAATATTAAAAATTAAACTGCTAAATAATTGAGAGAGAGCAACATTTGACGAACAAGAAATCAAGGAAGTTTTACTCTAGTACTAACTAGTACGGAAGGCAAAAGATCTTTTCCATCATTTCTTTCTAGCTTGACACATCTGGTCATTGCTATAATACCATGTAAGAAATGATGACAACCAATTTAACATGTGGATTTTCTCTGGAAGGAACAGATGAAAGTCCCGGCATAGACAGGAACTACAGAGAAGTGAAACATTAACAGAACTTCATAATCAAACTTATGCCACTATCTTCTGACACATAAACCTGAACTAATAACTAAGAACATGTTATTTCCCGTGCCTGTGTAAAACACCAGCTGTCGATCCGAAAAAACGACTCGATAACCTCAGGGCTCAGGCAAAAATACAATATTTTAATATGTAATCGATTGAACACTGCTTGAAAACAGCAGGGATCATCAAAACACCAAACTATCCAATGTAAAGACTGTTTTTGAGTGCTGTAAGACATAAGACACTCAGGCATGATTTTGAATGTAAATTTCTATCACTTAGTTTCCCCCATTCTACAAATTAAATCAAGATGGGAGAGCTTGGAATTTCAGTAGCACTGGAGCAAGAGACTGACCTAAATTTAGTAAAAGAAGCCATGAATGAGGACTAATTGAAATAATCAACTCCTATCTCATCACTTAAAATAAGATAATTTCCAAAGCTTTTGGTAGTTTCATTTGCCTCCATAAGGTTGGTCTTTCAGAAATCATAATACTAGAAAAACTGAAGAATCAGTCCCTGAGGCAACATACGAGGGTTGTAAACCCTACACAATGGTTGGAGACTTGTCACCAGAGAGAAAGGTGGGACACCCGGCATTTCCCTTCAACAGAGGGTAGAGTGAGATAGAAGAAAAGATTACCAGATTAAAGTATATACTAACTATCCTCAATCCCAAACCAGTTGGATTTGACTATATGAATCCTCTATATCAAACCCATTTCATTCCAATAGTCAATAGTTGTCTTTTATGGATTACCAAAACAAAATATCAGAAAGAAAAAGGAATCGGTCCCTGAGTGACAGTACTTACATGCAGAATATAAGATTCATTAGTCTGGTAGACACAAAAACTTACATCATCATATGCTCTTAGATTCAGCCAAACATTGGTTCCACTCATAAGAGATACTTGGCGTTCAGAGGTGTCACCACCAAAGATGACATACACTTTCTTATGCTGTTTAATATATGCTTCTGGTACTGATGAAGATTTTGATCTCCTTCTTGATGGACTTGATACAATATTATGTGACAAAAGAGCTGGAAACCTCAAGCAAGCATGTTGGATGATGGTCCGGAGAATATTTGAGTGTGAAAATCCAACCTGACATGGAAAGTTGCACAAACTCATAACATTCAACAAGACTGGAACTAGCTAATTTATAGAATAGAGTATGTAAAATATCTTTATTAGAAGTTGTGGTACTGGTAAATATCATAATACTCAAATTGACTGGATAAATTTACTCTCTTACACAGGGAACGTTATCATCCCCTGCTTTTCTTTTTAAGGATTCTTCAAGTCTTTGAATGTTTGATTGGAGGAAATGATTATGATATTGTTCACATATCAGAACATTCATATGTAAGATAGTAGAGATTTGTTCCAGATGACACCTAATAACTACATATTACTTTCTTTTTATTCAAGCTATTATATTGACACACTATTTCTGCCAAATGGATTTCTTCTTGAGTTTAGGGCAATTCACGCCAAATGGACTTTCTTCTTTGAGATAGGTTTTGCACAGACACGTACAGCATGGGAACTTTCTTGATACCCATGATTTACAGATAAAATGACACCACAAGATTTACATATTGATGGGCCTATACTGAAGCAGCCGGGAAAATTTCAAGTTGTTTTATTCTGCAATAAACCAAGGACTAGCATTAGGAGTACCTTTGATGCTTGCTGAAATAAGAAACTTGTTTGCTCCATTCCGCTGATCTGGGGAGAAGAATGTATAATACAGTTCAAGCAAAATTACTGATGAAAAATTACAGGAAGGGTCAGTAAGCTATCTCACCAAATTGATATCAGTGAATATTACTGTGCCAGAACCAGTTCTTCCAAATTTGTTTCCTGCGGAAGTGGAAGCTTTTGTAGAAGGCGGCAAAAACCAACCATCAATTCTAGCAAAATCACGCAAGCCAAATCGCTGAAATAGTAATGATGCTCCTTCGCGGATCTTTGAAATCACGTCCATAGAGAATCTAGGTGGAGTGTGATAAGCAACCTGCAATATTTGCCAGGTTGTTTAGATTACTATAAGCAAGAAGAAGAATTTATAAGTACAATTTAAGCTTTGAAATTAGGACTTGATAGAGGCTTAAATCAGAAAAGTATGCCATCAAAAATAAACAAAAGCGTAGGAACTCTGTTCATCAAAATCATTCCATATTTGTCAAAGCACCACACAAAACGGCCTGCTTCACTTGCCAACTGGCAAAAGGGGCAGTCCTAATACATGAGAGATGCTTTGAGAGAAGATTTCAATTGTGTTTTAGATGCTATCGGTGTGGATGTGAGGCAGAGACAACAATTCATCTTTTTTTGTACTGTAAGGTGACTTTACAACCATGGAGACTATTTACTGCTCTTGGAGGAAAGGAGTCAGAGATGTTTTGAAGATAAGTGTAGTAGTATACAGAAATTGAAAATGAAATGTCTAGCATTTTTTTACTTTTGGTGTAAAGATAAGTAATTGGAAGATCACGTCTTTTTTTTTAATGTCCTAGATTCCTTGTGAGATGACAAAGGAATAGGAGAACTCTTTATGCGCTCACTTTTGTAAGTAGGGTGACTCCCTGTTTTAAGGGTAATCAAGTTTATATCTGTTAGAATAGGAATAGGTAAATACGATCCTACTAAGAATAGGAATAGGAATAACAATAGTATATAGAATCCTAT
>JBCEWC010001986.1:0-37018 GCA_038996855.1 Solanum aculeatissimum
GGGACCTCCGAAAAATAAGACGAAGCCATTTCTAGCGTTAGTTCCACCAACCGAAACCATTGGAACTGAAGGAATCTCCAAACGAGGTCGTTTTCACATATTTTAACTCAAAGGTGATTTTTCAAGTTATACAGACCTTAAAACACAGAAAACTGAACAAAATCCAAACGAACGCCCAGGCGACCGAGCTACCGGTGCCAGCAGGTCATAAATGACCTGGGGTCGCTATAGTAACGCTCTAAACGAGGAAACGGATGCATTTAAGGAAACATGACCTGAAGGGTCATTACAAAATCTAAATTCAATAACACAATATGAAATTCAATTGAAATCCATGAGAAATCACAATTTACATTACCCATGCCTAAACAAGCTTTAAAGGGGACTATGCATATTCAAATCTTCATAATTCCAATGCTAACCATAATAATTGAATTTAAATCATCTTAAAATCAACATTAAAATATAGCCCATAACTCAATTGAAATAAATCATCCACAAATTTAAAAGACCCGATTTCAAAGAAAGCTAAAATTCATCAAAATTGAAGAAGAGGATTTTGGGTCTTCATGGTTGAAAGGAGAACCATGAATCAATCCCACATACCTTAAAGTAATCAAGAATAAAAAGAAGAATTGAATTTTCTCCTTGATTCCCAAGCTAGTCTTCAATGGATATGGAGAGCAATTTGAGAGAGATTGAAGGGATTTTGAATTGAATAGGAGTGAATAGGGTTAAATCAGGGGTTTTGGAGAGTTTAAAAATGCTATAACGACCTTAGGATTAGCTAAAAATTATAATTAAACCATTACTGAAATGAGGAAGAAAACTAAAAACTGTCACTGACAAAGTGCACTACACGAACTATATAGTGAATCACGGTCTGTGATCCTTGTCGTGAGGCATCACTTGACGATGAGTTTTAATTTGGCAATGGATAGGAAAATTTGAAACGTCTCCCATACGATCCACTACGTGAGAGGTCACACGGTCCGTGAGGCCCACTCGTGAAGTCACACTTGGAACAACTTTGCCCATAAAAATTCCACACTTAGCTAAATTCTACTTACAGAGCCACACAGCCAGGCATACGGGTCGTGAGGCTTCACACTGATCGTGAACTGGTTCGTGGATCCTCCCTTGGCTCCGTGCCTTGGCATAAACCTTTGGTAGCTCACTGGAACTCAACACGGACCAGGCTCATGAGCTGTGAGGCATCACACGGACCGTAAGTCGGTCCATAGAGCCTTACTTGGCTCGGAGTCTTAGTCCAAAGTCTTGGCTGCTTACTGCAACTTCACACGGATCGGGCTTATGGGTCTTGAGCCACCACATGTACCGTGAACCTTTCCGTGAGGCAATGCCTTAGCCAAAAGTCCACTCCCCTTTTCCAGAATGTTTTTCTTGCACAAGCAGTCCCACCGTAAAGGTCATAACTTTCACATTCAAACTCCAAATTGATTAAAACTAAGTGTGTTGGGAAGGTAACTCAAAGATCTTCAATTTTATAGGTCGTGGTACATACAGTTAATCCTGTACTAAGAGATATGGCCATTTAAAGTTAGTTCATTCATAAGACGTCAAGCAAAATTTAACCAATACGATTTCTTCCAAGATGGTCATGCGAGAGAGACTCGAGAAAATCAAACAGTAACATAAGATTAAGAAATTTTCAGGTTGTTACAGGTACCCACATTTATTTCTACCCCACGAATGATGAGAGAATTGATGGTAAGTGATTTGTTCTTGATTTCTTAAGTTCCCTTATATTCTGAGCTTGAGATAGCGATAGTGCTCTAGAGTCTGATTGATGAGATATTGAGTTGATTGATTTCTTAATTACTTACTTACTTGATTGATGGATTGCATGAGTGAGTTGTGAGTTATTTGATTGTTAGAGTCTAAGATAGAAACTCACGTCGAGACTAGGCTTCTAAACCACTCTTCATTCAAGGATGAATGATCCCAAGGGGGAGATAATGTTACACTCAAAAATTACCAATATACCCCTAGATGATAAAATACATGATCCCAAACTCTCTTGGTAAATCCAAGGCCAAAATTGTGATCAACACAAAATATTGTGTGGAAAAATGGTTTTGGTTGACTTTTAGAGAAACTAGATCAAAAGATAAGTTTTCTAAGCAAAAATGCATTTACAGAAAAATGCATGACATGTCCGCGTAGCGGACTTGTCACAGATTTTTCCTTAACTGGGGTTCTAATAATTTCTACAGGATTAGAAAATTGATCGAAAAAATTTTGGAAAAAATGTACAGGTGCGCGGTAGGTTTGCATCACGGACTTGGTTCACCCAATTGTACCAGCAAAGGTTTAAAATTTTAAATCTTTTTTAGGGGCATTTTCGAACTTTACCCCACCCCTCCTAGACTTAACTCACAACCAATATAGGTCTTTTTTTGGCTAAAAAAGGGTTTCAAAACCCATTCCTAAGCTTTCTATGCTATTCTAACAAAATCTAAGGCTAAGAAGAGAAGGAGAAGAACGAGGGTTTCAAGTTCAAATACGAGGATCAATAAAGGATTGATTGTTTTTCCAAATTCCAGGTATGTAATGCTACCTAAAGCATTGGATTGAGTTCATCCACATGCCCCTTCATCTACTTGAGACGAGTTTGCGAGTAATAATGGAGTAATACAAATCTTGTAATTTTAAGTTCTATGTTTCTTGCACTTGTTTGAGTCCTTATGAATTTACTTTAGTAAATTCATGAGTTGCATTATTATTACCATGAAATCGGAATATTAATCGTATGTTTGATATCCTAGCTCTAAATTTTATTATTTTCCTATATGTTGACTGAATTGAGATCATGAGTCTAATTTTTTGTGTTGAGTAAGTGGAGCAAGAAGAATACATGTTCTTGTTTTACATATGCACGTGATGAGCATCTAATATGTCATATGTGTTGAGCATAATTGACATGATATTAACTGACCGTATAAGTGTGAGTCTTGCATGAGGTGAATTGGAGTCTTGAGTTACATTGCATTGAATGCTAATCCTGAGTTACTAAGCTATTGAGGAATTGAGTTGAGTTATTTGAGATGAATCAAAGAGATGAACTTGAGTTGATTTTCATGAGCATATTTTAGTCTTGGAAGGAGTATTGAGCACTGAGTTAGGTAAGAGGAAACACCCAAGAACTACGATTTTAGCATAGGATAGTGGTGCAATTAACTCTTGTGCCTCATGTCCCAATAGATAACATTCTTTTTGGATCTGAGAGAGAGGGAGAGGTTGACGTCCTTTACCTTGGAAAGTTTATGACAGGCGTGGCAACAACGTCCGTTTCATTGTGCAACACTAAATTCATGGTCGTGGAGTGTTATGTCAGTTAGAGAAACTTCCAAGAAACATTTGTGTCATGCCCTGAAGCGTACCCTAGATGTGACCGGAACTCATAGACTATTCCTAGTCCCCAAGCGAACACTTGGCCTCATCACATTCATTCAATCAACATATAGTAAACTAATCAGCGGAAGACTATGATTAAAAAAAAGATAGATAATTTGAGTTTTTTATAATCATATCATATCAATGAGGCTAGTAAGAAGAAAACTAGCTCAAAATAATTTCCAATTAGAAAAACAACTCTAGTTTATGAAGCCTCTATCAACTATTAATTGGTACCATTGACAGACCCATAGCTACCTCAAATCAAAATAAAGCAAGTCTAAAGTATGACTCTAAAAGCTAGATGAAAATATAAATAAGAATCCTCCGGGAGTTGGGGAGGGCTCACTAACTCAGCTGACTACAATAGATCCTCAATAAAGCACATGTTGATGATCTTTAATACTTGTCTGTGCATCATAAAATGATGCAATCCAAATGGATGTAAGTAGGTGAAATGTACGAGTATGTAAAATGGTAGAATGAAACATGCATCAAGATAGAATACTATTAACTCAGATAACTCAAATCAAGAGGTAAAAAACTCAATCAGAAATGTCATATGTCTATCTAAAGAAATAATAAAGCTTAGACAATGACCCATCAGTACCAATCTAATTAGAGTACTATCAGTATGGAACATATCTAGGAGTTTCTTTTATCCAACAATAATAACTTATGAGCCATTATTCGTACAATAATCACGTTGATATTGCCCCAACCTTCAGTACCTGCCAGGGTAAAGAACAAATTGAACCCATAATGGATCCAACAATTGTGTCCTCTATTATTTCAAGGACACCTTATCTTGAGAAACATCTGCCTTAATGATTCAATCCCCTCCTACGTTTGGCGACATAGTTAATGAGTTTGAGTTGGACTTGCTCTTACTCATTTTGGTGATTCATTCTCCTCTACGACTCAGTTCTCAAAAACAATCAATCCAATTAATAAGTCTCATATAGACCCATATCAATCCATTAATTCTATCACAATCGAGCATTTCGGCCTATCAATCATCTAATTATTTCTCAATCATATCTTTCAACAATTCAGCCAATCAATCTTATCGACCTTTCAAGAGTGAATTATACAATAACATAGGAGAACTTTCAATTTAAACCACTATTTAGAGTTCAACTTTTGAAGTCTCACAAGACCATCAAATTCTATCAACCTATCATCATGCTTAGTCACAATCACAATTACAATCATATTTTCAAGGGTTTAGACTCATTCCCAAGGTTCATTTATGTAATTTTTTATGAAATAACATATAGGGTTTATGAAAGTGTTTAACCGGTAAAACCAAATTTATGATGATCATCATCATATGAAAATAGATGAAGTATGTATAATTTCGCAAGAAAATATTCAAGAAGACATGCATAAGGACTCAATTCCCTTATTTATAATCTTATCTCAATCAAGGGGGACATGGAAGAACAATTCCATGCTTTAGGTTATCCTTACATACTTGGTATGAAGTTCTACAATCTACTCTACAAGAGTTTACCCTCCATTCCCTTGAACACTCGCTCTTCTTCTCTTCTCCTTAGTCGTAGTCTTTGTTAGAGGTTCAGAAAGGCTTAAGAATGGGTGTTAAAATCCTTTTTACGCTCAAAATGACCTATTCTGATTGTGTTAAGTTTAAGATTGGTTAGGAAAAGTCTGTAATGCCCCTTACGAAAATTGAAAAAAATTTCCCTTCGGTGTACCAAGTCTGAGTCACGGACTTTGTCAGTTTTTGGGGTTTTTCATCAAAAATTTTTGATCGAATTTTCTAATCCCATAAAAAGTATTGGGATAACAACCAAGTGTAGGTACGCGACCAGCCCACAATGCAGACTCATTGCACACTTAATTAGAATTACATTTTGCCTCAAAAAATTATCTTTTGATTCGGTTGCTTTAAAAATCAACCAAGACCATTTTTCCACACAATATTTTGTGTTGATCACATTTTCGGCCTTGAATTTTCCAAAACAGTTAGAAAAATGCGTTATGAGAGTGTCACTCATCTAGGGATATTTTGGTAAATTTACCTAGTCTAACATTATCTTTCCCTTGGGATTATTTGTCCTTGAATGAAGAGTAAAGATGCACTCATGGCACGAATAACAATCAAGACTCCTCTTGGAAATCCCTTAACCAATCAAACTATCAACCAATCCACAATCTAGATAATCATTATTCAGACTCAAGAATAGACAAATCAACTCAAGCTAAGGGTAAAATATTACCTTCAACATACTCATAATTAGACATGAACAGATGTGGGTATTTGGCTTTCATATCATTCTCAACTTCCCACGTGGATTCCTCGACAAATTGATTTCTCCACAGGACTTTGATTGAGACTACCTCTTTGGTTCTCAATTTGCAAACCTGATGATCAAGAATCTGGACTGAAATCTCTTCATAGGATAAGCTATCTTTAACTCCAATACTATTAATGGTGATTATTAATGAAGGATCCCTCAAACACTTCTTCAGCATCGAGACATAGAAAACCAGATGAATCGTAGCTAGCTCAAAAAGAAACTCTAACTCATAAGCAACATTCCCGATCCTCTTCACAATTTGGTAAGGATCAATGTAGCGGGGACTTATCTTTCCCTTTTACCCAAATCTCATGACACCCTTCATGGGTGACAATTTCAAGTACACCCAATCATTTACCGTGAACTCTAGGTCTCTTCTTCTCACGTCTGTATAGGACTTTTGGTGGCTTTGTGTAGTCTTCAACCTCTTCATGATAGCCTTCACCTTATCTATAGATTGATGAACTAATTGTGGACCAATTAACTCGGTTTCACCAACTTTAAACTACCCAAGTGGTGATTTACATCACCTCCCATATAAGGCTTCATAGGGAGCCATTTGAATACTTATATGATAACTGTTGTTATATGCAAATTCAATCAAGGGTAAGTGGCTATCCTTGTTTCCCTTGAAGTCAAGAACACAGACTCTCAACATATCCTCTAATGTTTGGATTGTACGTTTTGCTTGGCCATCTGTCTGGGGATGAAAAGTAGTACTGAAGTTCACCTTTGATCCCAGTTCTTTTTAGAAAGATCTCAAAAATTGGGATGTGAATTGAGCTCCTTTGTCTGAGATGATAGACAAGGGAACTCCATACAATCTCACAATATCGTGGATGTACAACTTGGCATACTTTTATACAGTGTCAGTTGTCTTAACTGCGAAGAAGTATGCCGATTTAGTCATTCTATCCATAATTACCCATATCGAATCATGCTGCCTTCTAGACCTTGGAAAACTGATAATGAAGTCCTTATTAATCATCTCCCACTTCCATTCAGGAATCGCAAAGTTTTGAGCCAACCCACATGGCCTTTAATGCTCAAGTTTGACCTGTTGACAATTTAGACACGTAGAAACAAACTCAGCAATATCCCTCTTCATCGCACTACACCAATAAACTTCTCTCAAATCTTGGTACATTTTGGTAGATCCAGGATGGATGAAATACCTAGAGTTGTGGGCTTCAGCCATAATCGTATCTCAAACACCATTAACATCCAGAACACACAATCTACTTTGGTATCTAATACCCCATCACCCTCTTTGGAGAAAACCATCACTTTCTATTTATGGACAGCTTCATTTAACTAAAGTAGGACATGATCTTGGTCTTGATTTTCCTTCACCTCTACCACTAAAGATGAAGTAGACCTATTTTAGACATTGACTTCCCCTTCATTATTCTCCTCGAGCTGAACTCCCAATTGGACCAATGTATGCGCTTCCTTAACCAACTCTTTCCTTCCTTCCTCAACATAGGTAGTACTACCTTATTGACAACCTGCTAAGAGTGTCAACAATAATATTAGCTTACCTAGGTGGTAAAGAATGCTCATGTCGTAGTTCTTGAGCAACTCCAACTATCTCCTCTACCGCAGGTTGAGCTCTTTTTTACTGAAGATGTATTGCAGATCTCATGTGGTTCGTGAACATTTCTACAAACACTCTATATAAGTAATGGCGTCAAATTTTAAGTGTGAATACCACCGCTGCCAGCTCAAGATCGTGTGTTCGATAGTTCCTCTCATGAACCTTAAGTTGTCTAGAAGCATAAGCTATCACTTTTCCACTCTGCATCAGCACACAACCCAATCCAACTCTAGGCGCAAGATAATATATCACAAAATCCTCTATTCCATCAGGCAAGGTCAAAATTGGTGCAGTAGTCAATGTTATTTTCAACTCTTGAAAGCTCTTTTCACATTCCTCAGACCATTGAAACATGACCTTCTTATGAGTCAGTTTAGTCAATGGTGAGGATAAGGAGGAAAATCCTTCAATAAATCTGTAATAGTAGCCTACCAACCCCAAGAAACTTCATATGTCAATCAAAGAGGTTGTTCTAGGTTAGTTCTTAACCGCTTCAATCTTTTGGATGTCTACTCGAATACCATTGCCCCAGACAATATGGCATAGAAAAGACACAGACTTGAGCAAACACTCACACTTCAAAAAACTTTCATACAACTCATGGCCTTTGAGAGTTTGGAGAACAATTTTGAGTTGGTTAGCATGCTCCTCCTCATCTCTAGAATACACCAAAATATCATCAATAAATACAATCACAAATATATCAAGGTACTGTCTGAACACTCTGTTCATCAAATCCTTGAAGGTTGCAGGCGCATTAGTCAAACCAAAGGAAATGACCAAGAACTTGAAATAGCCATAACGAGTCCTAAAGGTCATCTTCGAGATATCACATTCCCTTACCTTCAATTGATGGTAACCTGATCTAAGGTCTATCTTTGAGAAGCAAAAGGCACCCTGAATTTGGTCAAACAAGTCATCTATCCTAGGGAGAGCATATTTATTTTTTATTGTGATCGTGTTCAATTGCTTATAATCAATACACATTCTGAGAGATTTATCTTTCTTTTGAACGAATAGAATAGAAGCACCCTAAGGAGAAATACTCGGCCTAATAAAGCACTTCTATAGCAAATCTCTCGACTGTTCTTTCAACTCGGTAGGAGCTTTTTTATAAGGTGGAATAGAAATAGATTGAGTATCAGGAAGAACATCAATCTCAAAGTCAATCTCCCTATCAAGAGGGACTCCAGGAATATCCTCAGGAAACACATTCAAAATTGGGACTGACACAAGAGTAGGAGACTCAACATCATCAATCTTAACTCGCACGAGGTGATATATACAAACTTTGGAGATTATTTTTCTGGCCCTAAGGTAGGAAATAAACTTACCCTTAGGTGAAACAGAATCACCCTTCCACTCTAGGACCGGTTCATTCAAAAATTAAAATTTAATCGTTCGAGTCCTATAATCAATGGAGGCATATAAAGCATGAAGCCAATCTATGTCAAGGATCATACCAAAATAAGTCATCTCTAATTCAATCAAATTAGAAAGAGTATCCTTATGATGGACGGACACTACATAGTCTCTACAGATTATTTTAGCTAGAATAGACTCACCGATCAAAGTAGAAATATCAAAGGATTCAAGTAAACGCTGAGAAAGAATCTCAAATCTACTAGCCACATAAGGAGACACAAATGATAATGTGGCACCAGAATCCATCAAAACATAATAATAAAGAGTAAAGAATCGAATCATACCCATCGCGACATCTGTAGAGCTTTCTTGGTCTTAGAGACTACCCATGGCATACAAATGATTTGTGGCCCCGCTTGCGCCTGAAGTAGCACTCTTCTGGTTTTCTCTAGCTTGTAGGGATGGTGTAGAAGACTGAGCCTTGTCAACCCACCTTGGATAATCCTTCTAAAAATGACCCAGTTAGCCATACTTGTAACATCCATCCCTCCCTTCATAACATCTTCCCAAGTACAATTTGTCGCACTTGCCACATGGGGGCTTACCTTGTGAATCGTGATCTATATTAGCTTGTGACTAAGATACCTGAGTTATGAAATTTTGAAACCTCTATTCATTCCTATTTCTGGGTGCAGGTGTACTAGAAGATGATGATGTTGGACCTAACTGAAACCTGCTCCCATTCATATTTTCCTCTCTTCTCAACCTCATGGTTGGATGTTTTAACTCTCTTATTTTTGTACTTTTTCCTGTCCCATTGATTCTTCTTATTAGCTTGCTGCACACAAGTCATCAGCCTTCTAATATCCATATCACTCACAAGCATAGCTCCCCTCCTATTTTTCTTTGGTCCCTTGTTCAACCCATCAACATACAAATCCATTCTCCCTCTTATATATGTGACCATGTACAGAGCATAGTGGGATAGTTGAGTGGACTTAAGCCCATACTTCTGCATAGTCATAGAGCCTTGTTTCAGGTTCAAGAACTCTCTTACCTTTGCCTCCCTCAGATCTCTCAGAAAGAAACGCCCCAAGAAATCTTCCTTGAACACTGTCCAAGTCAGCATAGGGGCTCCCTCTCCTCTTCCCTTCTTCCAATGCTTAAACAATAATCTTGCAACCTCTTTGAGTTGATAAACATCAAACTCAACTCTATCAACATCACTCATATGCATCACCTAAAATACTTTTTGGAGCTCATCAGTGTAGTTCTCAGGATCCTCATTGGGTGTAGACCCTGTGAATTTAGGCAGGTCCATTCTCAAGAACTCCCAAACTTTGGAGACATCCTATGCATCTTCTACCCACTTATTTTCTAGCAGCAAGTGTTGTCATAACCTAGGCTAAAGTCTAGATAGCCTAGGGAAGCTCAGCATTCGAAATTTCGGCTTGTGGTGGTTGTTCAAAGAAAGTTGGACCTATGGGTTCATCATGATCCTGGGTTGGTTAGCATTTTGTCTAGCAGAACGCGCTCTTCCTCTAACAGCTCTTCTTTTAGGCATGATCACAATTCTACAAACGCGTAACGCATAAATTAGACGAAAGCTTTCATAGAGTTTAACTTTATAGCACGAATCAAAATATGAGAGAAATATAACCTTTCCTAATCTCCTATAGCCTCCTTCTCATAAAAGTGTGGTACACAACACACCCATAAATAAGACTCTACTAGACACGAATTCATAGACTTTCTAGGACTCTTGAACTCTGTGCTATGATACCAAGGTTGCCATGCCCTAGGAGGGTACCCTGATTTGGCCGACACTCAAAGACTATTCCTAGTACCCAAACAAACCACTTGGCCATATCATATTCATTCAATCAACATATAGTAAAAAAATCAGTGGCAAACTATGATAAAAAAGGTGGACAATCTGAGTTTTATATAATTATATCATATCAATGAGGCTAGTATGAAGACACTAGCTCAAAATAATCTCAATCAACAAAAAACTATAGTCTATGAAGCCTCTATCAACTGTTAATTGGTGCCAATGACAGACCCATGACTACCTCAAATAAAAATGAAGCAAGTCTAAAGTATGACTCTAAAAGCTAGATGGAAATATAAAAAAGAATCCTCCGGGAGTTGGGGAGGGCTCACCAACTCAGCTGACTACAATAGATCCTCAACGAAGCACATGTTGATGATCTTTAATACTTGTCTGTGCATCATAAAATGATGCAGTCCAAATGGATGTAAGTAGGTGGAATGTACGAGTATGTAAAATGGTAGAATGAAACATGTGTCAAGGTAGAATACTATCAACTCATATAACTCAAATCAAGAGATAAAGAACTCAATCAGAAATGTCATATGTCTATCTAAAGCAAAAATAAAGAGTAGGAAATGACCCATTAATACCAATCCAATCCAATCCCATCCCATCCTATCCAATCAGAGTACTATCTGTATAAAACCTATCTAGATAGGTTTCTCTTATCCGACAACAATCACTTATGAGCTAGTTATCATACAAAAATCACATTGATGTTGCCACAATCGTTTAGTACTTGCCAGGGTAAAGAATGAATAGAACCCATAATAGATCTGGAAATTATGTCCTCTATTATTTAAGGGATACCTTATATTGAGGAAACCTCTACCTTAACGGTTCAATCCTCTCCTATGTTTGGTAATGTAGTTAATGAGTTTGAGTTGGGCTTGCTCTCACTCATTTTGGTGCTCGATATTCCTTCCAAGACTCAATGCTCATAAACAATCAACCAATCAATAAGTCTCATAAGGACCCATGTCAATCAATAAATTTTATAACAACCGAGCATTTCAACCTATCAACCATCTAATCTGTTCTCAATCATATCTTTCAACAATTCAACCAATAAATCATATTGACCTTTCAAGAGTGAATTAGAGAATCACGTAGAAGGACTTTCAATTTAGACCACTTTTTAGAGTTCAGCTTTTGAAGTCTCACAGGACCATCAAATTCTATCAACCTATCATCATGCTCAGTCATAATCACAATCACAATCATGTTGTGAAGGCTCTAGACTCAATCCCTAGGTTCATTTATACAATCTTTATGAAATAATATATAGAGTTTATGAAATAACTCATAAAAGTGTTTAATCAGTAAAACCAAGTTTATGATGATCATCAATATATTGAAAATACATTATGTATAATTTCGCAAGAAAACATTCAAGAAGACATGCATAAGGACTCAATTCTCTCATCTATCAACCTATCTCAATCAAGGGGCATATGGAAGAATAATTTTATGCTTTAGGTTAGCCTTACATACCAGAATTGAAGTTTGGCAATCAACTCTGCAAGAGTTCGCCCTCAGAACCCTTCGACATGCCAAGTACGCGATGCGGACTTGATCAGTTTTTGGGAGTTTTTGTCAAAACTTTTCTAATCAAGTTTTATAATACCATAGAAAATATTGAGATCACAACTAATTTTAAGTCCACGACCAGTCTGCGATGCGAACTTGTTGCGCACTTTTATGGAATTATATTTTTACCCTAAAAAATAATATTTTTGATCCAGTTGCTCTTAAAATCAACCAAGACCATTTTCTCACACAATGTTTTGTGCTAATCTCATCGCCAGCCTCAAATTTTCCAAAAGGGTTAGGGAAGCCGTGTTATGTGAGTGTCACTCGTCTAGGGATATTTTGATAATTTTATCGGGTGTAACAATCCGATTGAGCATAACATGATTTTTTAAATTGAATTGCATAAAGTATGTAGTCTAATTTAAATCATGATTTCAAAACCTTAAACTTTCATATCCACTAAGTCGAGTCATGAGTTGAATGAGTTGAGTTCTGAGTCGAGTTTATTGAGTTGAGTCGAGCCCTATATATGTACTTTAGCCATTCTTACATACTAGTATATTCCTTGTATTGATGCCCATTTGGGTCTGCATCATTAATGATGCAGGTACAGGTGACAGAGGACTTCAGGAGGCGCATAGTTGAGGTTCAGTTCCCTTGAATCTAGAGTTGGTAAGCCTTTCTTACTATCTGAAGGGGCCTTTCTTTTCATCTTTTATTAGTTATTACTATTTCCTTTGAGTTGGTTAGCCATGGCCTATTATGGTATCATTTAGATGTTAGAGATAGAGGCTTCATAGATATTGAGTAGAGAATTGTTGAGTATTTTATTTTCCAAACTTTGTCATTTGGAGATTATTTTATAAGAGCTTTATCACTTCATTATTTCTTTTATTTGAGTATTATTCTGTAATTGAGTAAGATGTGATGATAAGGTTAGGTGATTTTCTTGGGAATCAACAATGGTTCTTCAAGTGCAGGTCACGCCAAGGGTACTCGCCGGGGGTGTGATATTATTTTAGCCATTTTACATACCAGTTTATTTCATGTATTGATGTTCATTTGGGCCTATATCATTAATGATGCAGATACAGGAGATAGAAAACTTCAGCAGGTGCACCGTTGAGGTTCAGTTCCTTTGCATCCAAAGTTGGTGAGCCCTTCATGCTATCCGAAGGAGCTTTTCTTTCATCTTCTATTAGTTTTTTTTTTTTGAGTTGGTTAGCCATGACCTATCATGGTACTATCCAGATTTTTAGAGATAGAGGGTACATATATTTTGAGTAGAGGATTGTTGAGTGTTCATATTGCAAAATTGATCATTGGAAACTATATTTGATAAGAGTTTTATTTACCTATTTGATGCCTTTTATTTGAGTATATTCTTCTGCTATTGTGACACCCTGTAACTCTATACTCACATGTAACTATGTTTTGAGACTCATTCTTACACATGAGAAGTATATTAGGGTCATAAGAGACTTCTAACACTTAGACGAGTTCAAAACTTTCCAATAAATTTAGTTTCTAGTGATCGATTATACAAGGGTCGACTTTAAATGATCATAACTATTAGAAAACAAATATTTAGGTGGTATGTGACCTATCAAATGAAATCTATTTGAATTAGCTTTCCAACGTAACTAGTTTCATCTCATTTGGAGTTTGAAGTCAAAAGTTATGACCATTTTACTGAATACTGCCAGAGCAGAGTAGATCCACGAAACCACATACGGGTCATGGACTGAAGTACGACCATAAAGTGGGATTTCATGGAAAGGGCTAGAAAATTAATGTTTATCCCCAGACTTCACGAATCCATCCACGAGTCATCAAGCCTTTTACAGGTCGTGAATGGGTCTCGTGAAAGGTTCCAGTAACCTCAAAAATGTGCTCAAAATTTTATGGAAGGTCCCTATGAGTCGTAAATCATCTTACGGGCAGTGGATGAGTCTCATGGAATGTTCCATTAACCTCCAAAAGTATGCCCAAAAGTTTACGAAAGGTCCCACGGGTCGTGGAACATTCCACGAGTCGTGAAAGTGGCTCGTGGATGACTTGCTTAGCTTTTTCTAAAAGGTTAATTCGGTATTTTTCCCATCCTTTTAAATTCAAAATTTATGTTTTTATACCTAAATTAAGCCCTAAACATATCAGTTTATTATTTTTACACTCAAATTCATCCTCCAAACGTAGAGCAAAGATTCAAGGGAGAAAAAGGGTTAGGGTTTGAAGAAAGAACTTGAGGATTCTTCCAAGCTATTCCAAAATTCAAACTTTCAGGTATGTAAGGCTAACTAAAATATGAATTTTGTTCTTCCATGTACCCCATAACCTGAATTGATGGAACTATTGATAAATTGAGTTTTCCATGGATGTTTCTTGAAGGTTTTTCTCAAAATTCTAATGTATATCTATATAATTATGCATGAATTACAATTTTTATGAATAAATATTAGAAATTGATGATTTTACTTTTCTACATGAACCCTAGATTGAATTCTTGTTATTTTTAAATATTGCATTTAAATTAGTATGCATGAGTATAATTTGAACCTAATGAGTCTATAGAATCCTTAAATGGTTTACTCTATTATTGTTTCTTGAATGCTATGAGTTCAAATGATGCATGATTGAGCCTTTATGAGTCAAGAACTGAACCTTAAAAGAATGTAACCAAAGGGTTGATGATTGATGTGATGAACTGAGTTAACAAATGTCCAATGAGACTACATGAATGAGTAAACCATAGAGTTGAGGTCTTATGAGCATAATGAGTCTTGGGAGGAGTATTGAGCACCGAATTGAGTAAGAGTAAGTCCAACTCGAACTCAAACTACGTTGCCAGCGTAGGAGAGAATTGAACCATAAAATCAGATATTTTCTTATTGTCCCAAAAAGAACATTGATAGGAGATTTACTATTACGTTTATGCTAAAGAAATATGATTCCGGCAGATACATGGACCATGTGTGTTCCTTATGGGTTTCGATCTAACTCTCAGTGGATGTATATCGGAAGATAGACATGCATCACTTTACTCGACAAAATAATGTATGGTATCACATATCATTTGTCTTTTTGTGGATTGTATATATTCTTTGTATGTCTTTATGAAGTTATGAACTTAATGTGTATAACCTGTTCTATTGATAACTTACCTTCAAAATACATACTAAGTGAATTGTGAACTATGAGGTTGGGCTTATTTTTATGCAGGTTGTAGTTTTGGAGGTCCGATTGGGTGACAAGAGTACTCATGTTCTTCATTGTTTTACTTCGTATTTAGTAGTTTGCTTTTTCAGTACCTTGTTGTTGGGTACTCATTCCTTGCTTCTATACTTGTATAGGTTGCGAGCCCGAATTTTATTGATTACTCTTTTTCTATTCTCGGTCTGAGTTTCCTGTGGATAATTGAGAGGTGGCTTTTTGTCACCTCAATGAGCCTTCGTGTTCCTTTATGATGCTTTTATTCTATTTGAGAAACAAAGACATTGAGACTTATAATTTCTTACAGATCTTTGTAATATTTAGAGGCTTGTTTACGTGATAGTTGGTTTTAGAGATAATGTGAGTTGTGATTTAGCTTCTGCATATTCTGTTCATTTTAATTATCATTCCATTTTACTTCTACTTTCACATATGTAATTGAGTTATAGGCTGACTTATCGTGGTAGGTTAAGATAAGTGTCATCACATCCAAATTTAGATTGTAATATAATAGTATAAAGCCTAGGTTGATAGGTCTCACGTGTGTATAAGTCATGTCTAAGTTGAGTTTTGAGGATCTTTACAGAGGCATCTGTACTTATCTTTGAAAGGCTATGAAGACTAGTAGAAAGATTTCCTTTTCTTTCAGTTCTTATCATGTGTGATTACTTGCACTAGTGATGCGTTGTCATGTGTTCTTTTTTGACGAATAGCTAGGATGAGAGCTACAATTTTTGATATTGAGAATCTAGCTAGGGATAGGTATAGAGACCAATTTAGGATCCAAGGCTATTCTTGAGGAGTGGCGCTGTTGAGAAGAAGTAGTAAGGGTCCTTTGAGCTAAAATCAATGCTAGAGAAGATTGGTCCCTCCAGAGTGCATAGTTGCACCGTTAATTCAGAATACCTTATTGAGGGTGTTAGGTGTACTGAAGAGTTTTGGTAAGAGTGGTAGTGTGACAGGCGCACTAGGAGGCTCTCATACTAGAGTAGAGGCTCAGATCCTAGAGCAGTGACAAGCTTTCATCGTTCAAAGTTTGATGGGGCAGCCACTATTGGGTTCTAGAGTTGAGGATGATCCTACACCAGTAATTGGGGTTTAGGGTTCTCCTTTGATTGTTTTGATAAAGGATGAGGAACAATGGTATGAGAGTTTTTGTTAAATTGACCCACCATAATTTTAGGATGGAAAGACAAAGGGTATGCATTAGTTTCTGGTCACTTATAAAGAGTTGCTAGAGGCTATTTTTCTTGTTGAGTCACATGGAGTTTGTTATGATACTCTTTAGCTTCACGGGTCAACGAGAGATTTATGGAGAGTTTATTTAGGGTTTTTGCTAGTTGGCTCTCCTCCAGTGCATTGGGAGATGTTTTCTAGTGCTTTTTATGACTTCTTCGTCGCCTGAATCATGAGGAATGAGAATTATTTGAGATTCGAGAGTCTGAGACAGGACAAATTATTGGTCAAAGAGTATTAGGCTCATTTCTATCAGTTGTCTAGACATACTACTGTTATTATCCCCAACGATACAAAGAGGTTTCATAGGTTCATGAGAGGATTGACTTTCTCTATTTGGCAGGCTGTGTTTAGGTCATCCTGCAAGAGACTTCCTTATAGTTTATTGTTAGTGCCAACAAAAAGGTAAAGTTGATGGAGAGAGAGGAGTTAAGGTACTCTAAGAGGGTTTGTGCATCTTGTTAAATTTTTAGTACCTCATTTGGAGGCAGAGAAGCTTATAAAAGGAGCAATTTTTTCAATACTACGGACTAGTCCATGCATCCTTGCCAACATCTGAGGGTGGTCAGCCACCTTGTGGATTATATGGAACTAGTCAGGGTTTATCTACTTTGTTGCAGAGTCCTGTGGGTTGGTGAAATTATACAAGCTCCTCTAGTCCATTGTAGCAGCTCATCACTTTGAGATCTTGTTATAAATGTGGAGACCTAGGTCATATGTTACGATAGTGCTATATGCAGAATCAAATAGGGTCCTAGCATGGTCATACTACTTTTGCGAGAGGGTCATTGCCTCCGGCCAAGGGTTGGGCTAAAGCTCAAATAGATAGGGGTGGTCGTACTTCGGGCAGAGGAGTGGGCAATGCTATAATCCAACAAGGAAGAGGTAGAGGTGTTGTTTTGACTAGTGGTGGTAGAGCGACTTAGTGTTATACTTTTCTAGAGAGTCTCAAGGCAGAGGCCTCTGATGTGCTTATTATAGGTATTGTCCCTGTCTGCCATCTGTCTACGTCTATTTTAATCCAGAATCTACATATTCTTATATGTCTACCTATTTTGCTTCTGGTTTTGATTTGGTATGTGATTGTATCCTTGCGTCTGATCATGTTTCTACACCCAAAGGTAAGCTCTTAGTGGTGTGTCATGTCCCGGGAGGGTATCCTAGGCATGACCAGCACTCGGAGACTATTACTAGTCCCCAAGCGAACCACTTAGCCTCATCAAAAACATTAAATCACAATCTACAATAGAATATATAACCATCAGAGATAACTCTAAGAAGTAAATAAGCAAATGAACAATTAAACGCTAATGGCCAACCAATCTGTAAAATCAACTTGATAAAACTAGTATTAAAGAGACTAGTAAAAAATAATATCCAATCACAACTCAACAATCTAGTCTATGAAGCCTCTAACCATCTGTCTAAGTGGTGCTAATGACAGATCCATGACTACCTCAAAACAAAATAAAAGCAAACCTAAACTCTAATAGCTAGATGATAATAATATGGAAATCCTTCAAAAAGCAAGGAGGTCTCACCAAATCAACTGACTCTGAGAGGATCCTAAACGAAGTACCTATTGATGATCTCTAGTACCTGTCTCTACATCAAAAATGATGCAGGCCCAAATAGACGTTAGTACGTGGAATGTACGAGTATATAAAATGACAGAATGAAATAGACATCAAAGTAGAATAACATCAACTCAAATACTCAAGTCAAGAAGTAATAAACTCAATATATGATTTTTTTAAGTGATTGGTATGGAGACGTCTGTACTTATCCGATCTTATGTGTGTACAAGTCAAATCTTAGTAGAATTTTCAGGATTGCTATGGAGACATCTATACTTATCCAGGTTTGAATTATGACGTATAAATAAAAATATTTATAAACATTTGTTTTAAATTAAAACAAATTAGGTGTATGTATCTCGCACATCTGTATCACGTTAATCTATATCTATATTTACATTATTATAAAATCCTGAATAATAGGTTGATCAAAATTTCCTTCAAATATTGAAAGACATTTTTACCCTTTTAAACATCAATAATATTGTTCAACGTTAATCAACATTTATCCCCTTCTAATCTAAAAATTAATCAATACCCATAAGTTTTAGGAAACTTTTTAAGTGATTTTTTGTCATGCCCTGAGAGGGCACCCTAGGCGTGGCCAGCATTCAAAAATAATTTTGGCTCCCAAGTTGGCCACTTGGCCTGATCACCCATTGAATTAGAGGAAGACTCAATGAAACCTAAAGAAACAAATCAAGTGGACATTTAGATAATCATGTAAAATAGATCTCAAGATATTTCTTATTAAAATAACTCAACATTTTAATTCAATAAACAAAAAATATTAGTTTTCAAAATTTACCCTAAAATGAAAACAGACTCCACCCTAACTCTATCTAACTTAGTCTATGAAGCCTCTATCAACTCATAAGAAGTTGCAAAGACAATCCCATGGCTACCTCAAAAGGCTATTAAAAATAAAATAACTCAAATAATAGATTCCTCTGAAATTAAAGAGGTTTGATCACTGTTTGGAACTTAATAGATCTTCAACAAAGTTATCATGACCCAAAATGGGTTACGACTAAAGAAGAGTGAAATAAAGCGGAATTACATTCATATAGCACAAGAAACCTCCCAAATCCTAGAGTCATGAGTACAAGAGCATCTAAATACAGTACTGAAGAGTATAATACAACTGTCTCAAGAAAATATAAGGTTATCTCATAATATCTGATACATAATCTAAAAGATAGAAATAAAAGGGAATCCCAAAGATCTACAATGACTCAAAGTCTGAGCCTCACCGTAGGGATCCTGAAAGATAGAAATAAAAGGGAATCCTAAAGAACTACAGGGACTCGAACTCTGAGTCTCACCATAAGGATCTGGATGATATAAAAAATACTTGGGTGGAGTGATCAACTACCCTGTCCTGAACTCTATGTACGATCTGCAGGGAGGAAACGAAGTAGGGGTGAGTACACTAAAATATGCCAGTAGGTTCAACCAACTGGGTAAGAGAAATTGAATAAGTATGCAATAATGAAGAATCCTATCACCTGCATCTAAAAACATTAGTATACAATACCATATAATCATGAATAATAACAATACCGATGATGAACCAAATTGATAATGCAATGTAATACTAGGCATGAATGCAATGGCGTCACAGGCCATGTATGAAATAGAATCACGAACATCGTGGGACTGATGTACACATCTATCGAGTGAAGCTACAAGATAGAACTCGGGAGTGTCACAGGCCATGTATGCATAATCACGATCGTCACAGGGTCAGGGTACACATCTATTGAGCTGAGCTATGAGACACAACCCGAGGGTTGATTAGGCCATATACTGGAATATCTCAAGATGTCACAAGCCTTAAGACAAAATACCTTGAAGTGTCGCAGGCCTTAAGAGGTGAATTTAATATAGAATATGAGCATGCCAATGCAATAATATAAGTATGAAGTTGTGTGCATACCAATGCAACAACGAAGTATATAACATGTACATACCAGTGCAACAATGGAGTATGTAATATGTGCATACCAATACAACAATGGAATATATAATATGTGCATACCAATGCAACTATGGAGTATATAATATATGCATACCAATGCAACAAGGGACTATACAATATGTGCATTCCAATGCAACTAGTCAGGTATCAAATGTGAGCATACCAATGCCACCTAACAAGGAATCAGATTTGTACATACCAATGCACCCAATTCAATATAAGATATGTGCATACCAATGCAACTAAACCAATATAAGATAAGTGCATACTAATGAAGCTGAACCAAGATACGATACGTGTGTACCAATGCAACTGAACCAAGATAAGATAAGTGCATACCAATGAAACTGAACCAAGATAAGATGCGTGCATACCAATGCAACTTGATCAGGTATATCAACTAGTTTTCCAATATTTTCAACACCGATTATATCGTCATTCTTCCATTACAACTCAGTTTATCAAAGAATATGGACTCCTCAAGTCCCCAACTACATTTATACCGCTTCTTACCACAAGTATCAAGTTACCATCAATTTACTAGTCAAATACCATCACATGTCTCAAATTATCAAAACAGTATCCTAAGGGGTCTCAATTTACAAATTTCGTCTCAATCCATCAATAAGGCATAATTTTTTTCAGAATTCGACTCAATCAGAATAGTCATTCCTTCAATATTCAATCAATTCAACACCAATGATCAATAAATAGTCTAGATCTCACAATTATTACATAAGCATGATCAATGAGTCAAATCTAGTCCCGAAGGGTTAGTCAAACCTACCTCAATGATGAAATTGCACTTGGACAAGCTTGCAATCAACTCAAGCCTCCAAACGATCCTCAAATCGATCAAGCACTATCAAAATAAGATACTACACATCAAGAGAAATATTTTGATACTCATATTGGCATGGTTTAGGCTTAGGGGCAAAATGGTCTAAAATTGGGGTAAAAGTAAGTCTCAAATCTGAAAATCGACTTCAAAATCAATTTCTACACAAACAATGAAGTTCACGAATGAAAATCCCATTAAAATCAAGTTTCATTCAATGAGAAATTGGCATTTAAAGTTTGAAATTCATCGTCTAAAAATCCCCAATTTTAGACATTAAAAATCATAAAATTCAATACAAAATCAAGATAAATGCATGAAAAATACTTAGTTTCGTGTTAGAAACGCTTACCCAGTGAAAAACTTTGAAAACCCTTCGTCAAAATTACCTCAAAAAGATTGAAAGTTCGAAAATGGGTTAAAATGGTATTTCTCAAGTTTTAATATGTCTAGTCAAAAATCCTTCTCCGCGAACGCAACTGGGGAGCCGCGATCACGGAGTAGTCCACAAAATCATCCTCTCTGATCGTGGAGACCAACCCGCAAACGCGAAGAATATGAAGGTGGGAGGGGGTGTCTCTCATGTGTGCTCCATGAATATGAAGCCCATTCCACTTACGCGGTGTTCTAGGCCAACAACACCTTCGCGAAGGTGGAGAGCAGAGTACACCAGCACCAAAAACTGTGCACCAGCATCATCACAACTCAAGTCAAACTCAGAATAAGCACTTGAAACTCATCCAAAATCATAATTAAACAAAATCTATATGTATCCATACCAAAAACAGTGATCTGAACTCAACGGAATAATAAGAAATTGATTTCAAGGCCTACTCGCCACATTTACCAATCCAACTCAATAAAACTAGTTTAATGCATCAAAATATCAAACTGCCCTCGGTAACTCCAAAAATTATTTCGAGACCATTTCTAGCGTTAGTTTCACCATCCGGCGCCATTGGAACAATCAAAAATTCAATCCAAGCTTCCTAATTCTGAATGTTGACCAAAGTCAAATTTGATCTCGAAAATAACTAAAATCACAACTTTGGGCCTAAAAATCTCATTCTAACTCCTCATTCAGTTCTACAACTTTTTGTACTTCAATTTCAGCATTCTGGAACTAATGAAATCGACAGATCCTCGATCCAACACTAGAAAATCAAAATGATATAAAAACTCCCTTTTTCAATAACTTAAGCTTTCAAAAAGTGTCAAAACTCAATTTTCTCATTTTAAAAGCTCAGAATTTCAGTATCAATAATATTGATAACTCAAAATAGGCCCAAAGAAACTTACAGAAGGGTAAAATAGAAATTTTCACAGATAAGGCCAAGAATAACCATCCAGCTCATTACATCATTCATCACTAAAAATAATGTTAGTCCTCGAACAGAAAGAAAGGAGGAGTACTTGAAGCCTTAAAAAAGCTGGGATATCTGGCCCATATATCTGAATCCAACTCCCAAGAAGCCTCATCAATAGAATGGTACCGCCACTGAACCTTCACAGAAGGTAAATCTTTAGATTTTAATCTCTGGACCTACCTGTCCGATATAGCTATAGGCTTCTCCTCAAAGGTCAAATTTGAATCCAACTCAATAGAGTCATAAGAGATCACATGGGATACATTTGGAATATATCGACAAAGCGTAGAAACATGAAAAATAGGATAAATAGATGATAAACTAGGTGGTGATGCCAGCTCATAGCTAACCTCACCAACTCTCCTCAAAATCTCAAATGGGTCAATAAATCTGGGACTGAGTTTGCCCCTCTTCCCAAATCTCATCGCACCCTTCATGGGTGAAATCTTTAGCCAAACATTGTCACCAACAGAGAACTCCAGAGGCCTAGTCCTCTGGTCAGTATAACTCTTTTGGTAGTTCTGAGTTGTCAAAAGCTTACCCTGAATCAAACAAATACGATCCATGGAATCTATAAGTAGGTCCACGCTCAACACATTATCAAATCCTGAGTCAAACCATCCAATGGATGATCTACACCTCCGACCATACAAGGCCTCAAAGGGTGCCATCTGGATGATGGAATGGTAACTATTATTGTATGTGAACTCTGTCAAAGGTAGGTGTTGGTCCCATCGGGCACCAAAATCAATCACACAAACCTGTAGCATGTCCTTCAACACCTGAATGGTACGCTCGGACTGACCATTTATTTAGGGGTGGAAAGTTGAACTCAAATTCACTCTAGTACCCAACCACGCTATAGAGCCTGCCAAAAATGAGAGATGAACACAGATCCTCTGTCGAACACTATAGATATTGATACACCATGAAATCTAACTATCTCTCGGACATACAACCTTGCTGCTCCGCACTATAACTAGTATTCACCAGTAAGAAGTAAGCTGACTTGGTCAAATGATCAACCACTACTCAAATTGAATCAAACTTTCCCAAAGCTATCTAGAACAATGGGCCTCTTCCAATATCAATCTCACCCAATTCCCAACTTTAGGTACATAAATCTACCATTAATCGTCAGAATACTATCAGAATCGATAATAACTGCCTTGGCTTCACCTCTCAACACTTTATCATGAAACATGCAGCATTTGGGATCCTCAAACTGATGAGCACATATCTGATCAAGTAAGGAAGATCTAGTGTGAACAAAGGCCAAAATACTATGAGAAGGAGAAATATCCAAACGAATCATTTGTCTAGTAAGCTATTGAATCTCTAAAACCAAGAGCATCTCCTCAACCCTCAAGAATGTCAAACTTCCCATACTAGTAGCCTTCTAGCATAAAGCATCAACCACCACATTGGCTTTCCTGGGGTGATATAAAATAGAGATATCATAGTCCTTAAGTAACTCCAACCAACTACGTTGTCTAATATCATATTAGGCTGAGAAAAGATATATTTGATACTCCGGTGATCGGTAAAGATCTCACAATTCATGCCAAAGAGATAATGTCACTAATACTTCAACATAAATACAACCGCAACTAACTCTAAGTCATGGGTAGGGTAGTTTTTCTCATGCACCTTCAACTGCCTAGAAGCATAGGCTATCACCTTTCCTCTTTGCATAAATACACCACAAAACCCACACCAAAAACATCATAATAGACCACTATAGATATTGATACACCATGAAATCTATAGATCACTATAGATATTGATACACCATGCAATCTAACTATCTCTCGGACATACAACCTTGCTGCTCCGCACTATAACTAGTATTCACCAGTAAGAAGTAAGCTGACTTGGTCAAATGATCAACCACTACTCAAATTGAATCAAACTTTCCCAAAGCTATCTAGAACAATGGGCCTCTTCCAATATCAATCTCACCCAATTCCCAACTTTAGGTACATAAATCTACCATTAATCGTCAGAATACTATCAGAATCGATAATAACTGCCTTGGCTTCACCTCTCAACACTTTATCATGAAACATGCAGCATTTGGGATCCTCAAACTGATGAGCACATATCTGATCAAGTAAGGAAGATCTAGTGTGAACAAAGGCCAAAATACTATGAGAAGGAGAAATATCCAAACGAATCATTTGTCTAGTAAGCTATTGAATCTCTAAAACCAAGAGCATCTCCTCAACCCTCAAGAATGTCAAACTTCCCATACTAGTAGCCTTCTAGCATAAAGCATCAACCACCACATTGGCTTTCCTGGGGTGATATAAAATAGAGATATCATAGTCCTTAAGTAACTCCAACCAACTACGTTGTCTAATATCATATTAGGCTGAGAAAAGATATATTTGATACTCCGGTGATCGGTAAAGATCTCACAATTCATGCCAAAGAGATAATGTCACTAATACTTCAACATAAATACAACCGCAACTAACTCTAAGTCATGGGTAGGGTAGTTTTTCTCATGCACCTTCAACTGCCTAGAAGCATAGGCTATCACCTTTCCTCTTTACATCAATACACCACAAAAACCCACACCAAAAACATCATAATAGACCATAAATGGTACTCCCTCCTTAGGTAAAGCAAGAATCGATGCTAAAGTCAATAAATCCTTGAGCTTTTGAAAGCTCACCTCACACTCCTCGGACCACTTAAATACCACATCTTTCTGAGTCAATCTAGTCAATAGGGTTGCTACAGAGGAAAAACCCTAAATAAACCATCGATAATACCCTGGCAACTAAAGGAAACTCTGAATCTCAATCACAAAAGTAGGTCTAGCCCACTCACAAACAACTGCCCCTTTGGCCGAATCAATCATAATACCTTTTTTGACACAACATGGCCAAGAAATTCAATAGACTCAAGCCAAAACTCGCACTTGAGAACTTTGAATACAATTTCTCTTCCCTAATCTTTGGAGTATGGTCCTCGAGTGTTGAACATGATCAACCTCGCTCTTGGGATAAACCAAGATATCATCTATGGATTCAATCACAAAGATGTTCAGATAGAGTTTGAATAATCAATTCATCAACTCTATAAAAGTAGTCGCGGCATTAGTCAACTCAAAAGACATAACCATGAACTCATAATGTCCACAATATGTCCTAAAAGCTATATTTAGGGTATCAAACTCTTGAACTCTCAATTGATGATAGTCGTACCAAAAATCAATCTTAGAGAATACTGAGGCACCCTACAACTGGTCAAAAAGATCATCAATGTGAGGCAAAGGATACTTATTCTTAATAGTCACTTTTTCAACTAGCGATAGTCAATAAACATACATATAGTACAATTTTTCTTCTTCACAAATAATACCGGAGCACCCCAAGGAGATACACTCGGATGAATGAACCCTTTCTTCAACAAATCCTCTAATTCATCCTTCAACTCAACTGGAGCCATCCAATATGGTCCAATAGTAATGGGCTTGGTGCCCTGTTCCACATTTATAGAAAAGTCAATATCACAATTTGGAGGAACACCAGGAAAAATAGTCAGAAATTCATCCATAAACTTCCTAGCAACCCTGGTGGTCTCCAAAGATGGGGACTCCTGATAAACAGCCCAAGTATGAGCTAAATAAGCTAAGCATCCCTTCTCTTTCATCTGGCAAGCACACATTTATGAAATAACACCCTTAGGACAAGAGTTAGGTGCTCTAGTCCACACCAACTGAGGTAACTCTGGTTAAGATAATGTTACTCTCTTTGCATGGCAATCAAGAATAACATAATAAGGTGATAACCAATCCATACCCAATATAACATCAAAGTCCACCATATCTAACAATATCAAGTCAACAATAATATCTCTCCCCATAAAGGTCACAATACCCCCCGGTACACCTGGTTCACCACTAAAGATTCATCTATTGGGGTGAAAACACATATGGGCTTGGCGAGCGGCTCACACAAAATATCAATATCCGAAGCAAAATAAGACAACACATAAGAATAAGTAGAGCCTGGATCAAATAAAACTGAAGTTGAATGGTGGCACAACAAAACCATACTTATGATAAATGCATCAAAGGCCTCTGCCTCGGGGCTCTATCTGGAATAGCATAACAAACTTTACGGTCACCACTAGCCTGTGAGCCTCCACGAGCTCCACCTCTCCTTATGCCATGACCTCCTCTGGTACCTACCCTCATGCCTTGAGAGGTATCTCTAACTATTAGGGTTGGGGATGAATGGGCTAGCGGAGACCCTGAAGCCTGAGTGGGAAAAATATGATATGGATAACAGTTGCTAAAGTGTCCAACTTTATCACGAACATAACAAGCTCGAGAATCCCATCCTTGACATGATTATGACGAGGAGAGAATTATCACGACCTGTTTGAGTAGGCCTAGACCTGTCAAAACTGTCAGATGCTGGAAGAGCTGCCTGAACTACCCGACCCTGATGGCCCTGCCTCTGAAACTCTCTATCCCATGGCGAGTGACCACTAAACTATCCATGATGATGTAACCTCTTTCTGCCTCCCTACGTATCATGTCTATTGTGCTCCATCATGTGAGTTTGATCCACCATACTCATAAATGCACCCCTACCAGAACCAGGGAAGCTATGGCCTTTTGAAGATAATCTGCAAGTCTATGAAACTATGAAGCATAACTCAAACAAGATATCTGAGGCGGAATCCTAGCAGTCCAAGGAAGATCCACTAAGACTGAGGAAGAGCCACAATGAATCACAGTTGTCTCAACTGGAGCCATAGAAGGAACAACCGGTGTTGTAGAAACTGGTATATGGAGCTTCCTCTAATTTAGCCAATATCCCCAAAAGTAACTCCTGACCCGAGGATGAAGCATCTGGGGTTATAGATGGTGGAATAGGATTCGTTGGCTCCTTTGTCTCATATGTAGGCTCTGGCGAAGTGGACCTAGTCTGCCCTCTGGGCGGAGCTTCACCCCTAACAAGTCCTTGACCCTTGACTCTAGCACGAACCCTGTCTCGAGTGGGAGCTATATCAACAAACTCGATCTCTTCCACTAATCAATGGGATATGGTAATTGGCATCTACGTAAAGGGACTAGATTAGATACTTTCAAACTGGTTGATATGAAGAAATGCACGAATAGAATCAAGAATGAGATTTTTCCTATCAAGTATCCCGTAGCCTCCCGAAGATAGGTGTGGACATCTACAAACTGATCCACGAGTCTCTACTAGATACCCTGCTCTTGACTCATGAGCCCAACAAACCTAAAGCTTTGATACCAAACTTGTCACGATCCAAAATGGGTCACGACTAAAGAAGAGTAAAATAAAGTGAAATAACGTTCATATAACATAAGAAACCTCCCAAAACCTAGAGTCATGAGTATAAGACCATCTAAATACAGTACTGAAGAGTAAAATACAACTGTCTCAAGAAAATATAAGGTTGTCTTATAATATCTAAGACATAGTCTGAAAGATAGAAATAAAAGGGAATCCCAAAGATCTACGGTGACTCGAAGTCTGAGCCTTACCGTAGGGATCTGGATGATATAAAAAATACTTGGATGGAGTGATCAATTACCCTGTCTTGATTCCTATGTACGATCTGCAGAGAAGAAATAAAGTAGGGAAGAGTACATCGAAATATACCAGTAGGTTCAACCAACTGGTAAGAGAAATCAAATAAGTATACAATAATGAAGAATCCTATCACCTACATCCAAAAAGGTTAGTACACAATATCATATAATCATGAATAATAAAAATACTGATGATAAATCAAACCGATAATGCACTGCAATACTAGGCATAAATGCAATAGCATCGCAGGCCATGTATGAAATATAAACACGATCATGGCGAGGCCAATGTACACATCTATCTTGCGAAGATACAAGATAGAACCTGGGGGCATCATAGGCCATGCACGTATAATCATGACTGTCGCAAGGCTGGGGTACACATCTATCAAGCTGAGCTAGGAGACAGAACCCGAGGGTTGATCAGGCCATGTACTGGAATATCTCAAGACGTCGCAGGCCTTAAGATAAAACACCTCAAACCGTCATAGGCCTCAAGAGGTAGATTTGATATAGAATATGAGCATGTCAATGCCACAATATAAGTAAGAAGTTGTATGCATACCTATGCAACAACGGAGTATATAACATGTGTATACCAATGTAGTGATGAAGTATGTAATATGTGCATACCAATACAACAATGGAATATATAATATGTGCATACCAATACAACAATGGAATATATAATATGTGCATACCAATGCAACTATGGAGTATATAATATATACATACCAATGCAACAAGAGAGCATACAATATGTGCATGCCAATGCAACTAGTCATGTATCAAATGTAGGGATACAAATGCAACTCAACAGGAATTAGGTCTGTACATACCAATGCACCTAACCAGTATAAGATATGTGCATACCAATACAACTGAATCAAGATAATATAAGTGGATACCAAAACCAATACAAATAGGCATGTTCACACAATTCATAAGAATGTGATGATGTTCATAATAATAGGCAACTCAAATTAAACAATCATGGCAAATTCTCGATTATTGAGTCAATATCATCAACTAGTCATGAATCACATAGATGCATGTCATGAAGTTGCCTTATTATTGTCCTTTCTTATTAATAAACCAAGTATAAAAATAATTCGTCCCATAACCGAATTCACATTACTCCCCAACACACATAATAAGGAAATTCAAGATACTGCATTCTCAACAAAGATTTAGAAAATACTTGTCTTAATTTAACCAAAGAACTACACCAAAATTTGAGTCTTCCCTTTTCGACGGGCCTCCAAATTAACAAAATCTATTTATGAAATCACAATAAAAATACAAAAGTAATCTCACTATATTCATCAATTTTGAAGGTCGAGTTTAAAGAAGTTCAAAAATCCATTTTTGAGAAAGTAGGAGTAATTTGGAAAAGTAATACATAAATACGTTACCCAAAGCATACATAAACCAATGCAAAAACCATTTTCAAAATGGAGTTGAAATTAGTTTGTAATCATCATTTATCAAAAATCCATGTTTTTCCTTAAAATTTGAAGTTCAAAATCAATAATTAAAGGTTAAAACATGAAGTGATAAATGGGTAATGAAGGTTTCAAGTCAAAGTCACTTACCCAAATAAAGAATCTTGAAACACACTTTCACAATCACCTCTACCGAGCTTCTAAATTTAAAAAATGGTGAAAAAAATAAAATAAATTATGCTTTAAAAATTAATTCACTATTCAAGCATTGTACTTCGCAATCGCAATATCCCTCCACGCAATCACAGAGAGGAAAAATAGTCAACCTATTAAATGACTTGTGTGCTCGTGGTACTAACACACACAATCACGATGTATGAGAGGCCACACCCTACGCAAGTGCAACACACATCTCACGATTGCGATGAGGAGAAACCTATCTATACCAACGCAGTGGCTACCTCACAATTGCAAAAGAGGATGCATCAGACACCTGACACAACAAACCACCAAGGCATGAAATTCCCTAGTGAATCCCTTAGAATTCATTCAGAATTTCTTACACAAAAATCATAAATGCTATCCTAAAAATTTGATGATCCAGGCTCAATGTGACCGTCAAAACACATATTTGAGGTCTCCTGGACCCAAAATTCATTTTGTCGATATTAAATTAATTTAGGCTCAAAAAGATTAAATCGATATCAAATTTTTTGAAACATAAATCAAAGCTCTTTCTAAGACTAAAATCACCTTCTGAATCCAATGAAAATGTCAAAAATGTATTCTGAGCGTTCGAACTCTGAGAGTTGATCAAAGTCAACTCTTGATTTAAAATAACTTCAACTTCCATTCAAGGGCTCAAATCCACGAAATAACTCCAAAATAGAAAATGAAGACAATCCTAGACTAAATTTCACATTTGAGAGTTGGCAGAACTTACAAAATTTCATTCTGAAATTCGTAGCTTTGATTGGTACCAAAAACACCACTTAAACAACTTAAAGTCTCCAAAACTTACATTTTTTTCAAATTTTGTAACTTTTCAACCAAATAGTAAAACTAACTTTAAAATTGATCAAACATATATACTAGAGGTAATATTGAGAGTGTTAAAATGATATTTTTTTAAAAAAAAAAATAAAAATAACCATTAGAGTCATTAAATTACCCAAACACTATACAAAAACTACTTTAAATACTATAAAAAAAATTAGTTTAAAAGTACCTAATATGGCAATCCAAATTATAGTTTGCAGTTTCAATAATTTTAAACTTATTTTTCAATATGCTTAAAACGAAAATGAAAGACATATATGTCATGTATCGAGTTTGTTGAATCATTGATTTGGATGTTCATATATAAATGTTGAATGCTAAATTTGTAAAAAAAAAAATTAAAAAAAGTACATTTGCATAAGACAGAGAAAAGTTATGTTAGTTAACTTGATCATTGGAAAAAATTATTTTCTTATTGAAAGATTGAACGTCTTTCATAAAAATCCTGAATATGAAGTCGGTTGAGACTTAGGATTAAATGAATCATTACGAAAATCATATGGTATTACCCATTTAATCCTTTGAACTAATAGATCTACTCTAGTATATCTCTAGAATTAACTTGATCATGAAAAAATCTAGTATTTCTTCTCCTCCTTAAATTATTGCATTCCTTATCTTGTCTCCCAAACTTCTCCTCCAAATATGGAGCACATTTCAAGTTATTTTTGACAGATTGACTATTTTCAACTAGAGAAAATCATCTCTTTTGAAAGTTAGTCTTTGAATACAATGTCCCTTTATCAACTCACTTAATCTAGGACCTCCTTTCCTTAATAGATCTTGTTGTTTATTAATTTTCTCCAAAATTTTAATTCGTTGAAAAATATTGTTTACATCCACTCAATCCGATTGGACAATGTATATGTAACAACTTTTAATTTCCTATGAAACATGATAAAAGAATTGCCATCAAAACTTGTATTCCAATCATCTCGAATTATATCGGAAAAAGTACTATCTTTAACCTATAATTTAGAAATCTATATGATAGTAATAAATGGAAAGGATTAATCCAAGATAAATTATAATAGATTCAACCTCAATTTTTATAACTTATTCTTGAAAAGCTTAATTGCCAAAATCACAAGTACCCCTCACATATTTTTTTTCATGAGACATACTTACGTTAAGGGAGTAAAAGTAGCAATAATTTACTTGTACTAAATTAAACGGATAAATATGAGGCATATATTATTTTTCTCTACTATGTGTGGTTAGTGCAAGCTATACAAAGCTTGGGGTATTGCAAGTATTATTCAATTAAATTAATCAAAATTGATTTTGATTTCTTCCAGAAGTTGGGTTATCTTCTCCCTTTCAATATTTATCATTGAAAGGAGAGAATTAAAAAAATGAATAACCCGACTTCTTCTTATCTTCTTTTATTTGTCTTATTAACATTTACTTGTTTATGTGAAACAATAGCAAAAGCAAGTGAAGCTGATGCTAAGGTATTTTTCTTGTTATTAAATTTTATATAAAGTTTTTTTAAGAAAAGGGAATTTAAATCTTATATAGGACTTTATTTTTTTTAGCTTTTACTTGTTATTTTTGTATTTTAGACACCATTTTGAAAACATAATAATTTGCCTAAATTTATTATTTATCTTTTGAATCTCAATTTATTATCACTTCTTACTTTTCCACGTTAATCCCCTTCACATTATTATTTTAAAAATACATATTGAAAACGATAAAAAGCTAGTTCTTTCTAGCACTAATGATAAATATTTATTCTTGCACTCCAATTAAATTTTATTCCATTTGAACTTTTTAATTCCAATTTTTATGTTTCATTTAGATAGTTATGTCCAGGAATCAACAAAGTAGAGAGAGTGTACTTCACACATTATGATATTCTATCTAACTTGTTCTCATGACATTCTATCTTATCATTGTTTCACTTCAGCCCTTCAACTCTATTATTTTATGTATCATTTAAACATAAAATACTTATTTTATAATTTTTTATTTTTATTTATGTTCTTTATCTTCACCATTTTAATTTTAAAATCAATGTTTATCCATTAGTTTAAGAAATTTTTTAAAAACATTAACGGATGGACAATACAACAACAACATACCTAGATTAACTGATGAACAATAATTCTTTTAAAAGAAAAAAAAATTTAGCGTTTCTTTATTTTTTTCTTGAAAAATAACCAAAGACAAAGCATGTTAGTTTTCATTCTTAAACAATCAATTAAATTAAATAACACCATATATTTTATTTTTTCATATTCAAGCTATCTAGACTTAACTCATATACTAGCTTTCTAATTTTTTAATTCAACTCAATATGGTTGAAAGAACTCACCTTCAATACGAGAAAGAGAAGACTCTTTGTTCAACACTAGCTAATAACACTACTAAAGCTAAAATTTGATAGATTTCACTGGGTTGTTATTAATTTTTTTAAGAAAGAAAATTGATGTTCTTTCATCAGTTATTTTTTACCCAAAATACAGAGAAACATTAAAAAAAATTTAAAAAAGAAATCATTGTTCATCCATTAATTTTTACTCTTTTTTTTTAACAAAAACTAACGAATATATGCCGATTTTTAAAATACAAATTGCAATTCAAGAGAACATATAAAATTTTTAAAAATTATAAAATTAGTATTTTATATTTAAATGGTACATAAAATTTAGAGTTAAGTGGTTAAAAGTGGAACAAGGCTAAATAGAATGCTAAATTGAAAATTAAGGATAAGTTAGAGGTTTTGTGTACTTGTGTATGTGTTTGACCTTAATTAAATAATTATTATGTGAATTTTTGATCCCTAGATAAAATTTTAAAACCATTCAATTAGAGAATATTTTTTCTTCTTTTTACTTCAATAGATCCAGTCTCACAGGCGAAGAGTGGTGGTATTGATGGTGGTAAGAAGTAAAAGAAAAAATAAAATTGGTACTTTTAAATTAAATAAATACTTTTTTGACTTTCATTCTCTCAGAGAAAGTATAATTTACTCACCTATTTGTATTTAAATGTTATATTTTTAATGATGTTAAAGTATCTACTTGGTGAAGTCATAGTTAAAGAGTCAAAATGAAAAATTATGACAAATTTAATGGGCCTCTGATATGTTTGACTTTACATATAATTATCTATATGATATTAATTTACATATAATAGATTTTTATTTTTTTATTTTTTATTTTACATTATTTGATTTACAGCTTTACATCGTCTACTTGGGACACAAGCCACATGATGATCATGAACTTATCACCGATTCACATCATGACATATTAGGTCAAGTGATTGGGAGGTCGGTATATATATTATGTTATTATGAATGTCTAATAATGATAATTAGTACATTAATGTGACTATATATTAGTTTTCATCTACAACGCATAGAAGTATTTTACATGATCAATGTATTTAACTAATAATTTCTTCCATCTCAATTTATATGACTTATTTTTCTTTTTAGTCAATCATAAAAAGAATGACACATTTCTATATTTAGTAAAATTTAACTTTAAAATGTCATTTTATCTTTAATGAGATGATTTCTAACCACACACAAATATGTATAATTCATCTTAGACCATAAATTTTAAAAAAAAAAAATTCTTAAACTATGTGCCTAGTCAAACTAACTCATATAAATTGGGATAGAAGGAGTAATATTTTCAGCGATGATGCTTATCATAGAAATATTTACTTATAATTATTTTATGAGCAATTTTCTTGTAAAGATAAAAATATTTATATGTTTGTAAAAAAATATTAACTTGTATATTCTTGCCATACAGTAAAGAAAAGGCCAAAAAACATATGGTATATAGCTATAGACATGGCTTCTCTGGATTTGCTGCTAAGCTCACCCATTCTCAAGTTGAACAAATTGCAGGTAAAAGTTTCTTTATTTTTGTTAAAGCAATACCTCTATAATCATGCATTTGTATCTTATAATAAAACTAGCATATTTCTAAAAGTAAAAAAAAAATCTAGAAATTTAATGTGTTTTTAAAAAAAATCTAAAAGTTACTGTGTTTTTAATTTTTTTTTTACTAAATTGATATATGTGTTTTGATTGTATTTCAGAATTACCTGATGTGATTAGTGTTATACAAAGTCCTATTTACACGACTCACACATCAAGAAGTTGGGATTTTTTGGGTCTTTCTAAAAATAATCCCAACAACTTCTCAATAAAACAAATCTGGGTGATGGAATAATCATTGGCATCATAGATTCAGGTTTAATCTTCTACTTAATTAGTCTTCACTCTCCCAGTGAAAATTTTTCTTTGGGTGATAACCTTATTTTTATAAATAAGAAAAATGAATTAAGTTGTACGCATGCAATGGAATAAGGATATTTTATATAATTAGATGTTATTTATTTTTGTTAAAATTAAGTTATCTAAATTTGACTACACATTTGTATTAAGATTAAGATTACGATATGATTAATATTTGAACACATATTTAAATATTTAAGTTTGAATATTAATTGCTTATTCGACATAACTTTCAAAATTTACTTATATTTTAAAATATTTTTTCAAATGTGTTTTTCAAAAAAAAAAGGGTGAGTAACAACTTGTGTTTGGCTAATCAATTTGAAAAATACTCTTGTCAATAATAGCACAACAATTTATATTTTGGTCAACGTTTCAAAAGTATTTTTTGCTTTGATAAGTAACTTCTGCAACTTATAGTAAAGCAATGCTTACTTTTCCTAAATAAAATCTTGGACATATACCACCGCTCAATAAAATACTTTTTGAACTGCTCTGATATGATATTTGCTTGAGCTCATAGTCTATCAAAATCAACCTCTCTATTTTAGGGTAATGTCTAGAAACACAATATTCATTTGTAGATTTCACTTATGAAATAAAACTAAACAAGTTGTTATTGTTCTTATCAATAATGTAGAAGCTAAATGTAAAAAGAATGTATTGCATAGGTATATATGCAGATTCAGAAGCTTTTAACGATAAGGGGCTAGGCCCAATTCCATCTCGATGGAAAGGTAGATGCAAATCAGAGGGAATTTTCGATGCCACAAAATAGTGTAACAAAAAGATAATTGGAGCTCGTTGGTACATAGAAGGGCTTATGGAAGAGCGTGAACTAAACAAAACAATGGTGGAAAAAATGTTTGATTTATCACCATTAGATGAAGCTGGACATGGTACACATGTTGCCTATACAATTGGTGGTTCTTATGTTAATAATGTTCATTACCATGGTCTTAACATGGGGACCCCACGAGGAGGAGCACCACTTGCACGATTAGCTATGTATAAGGTATTGTTGAAAAATCCATCTAATCTTTTTTGAAAGTTTAAACATAAAAAAGCTGAGAATTATCATGAACAATGATCTAAATATACACTCCATCTATCTATTTTATTAAAATTAATTTGTTGTAAAAAATTTTATTCACTCATACTCTTTGACTAACAGTTGACACTAAATTTTAAAATAGAATTATTTAAAATCCACCTAGGATTTTTCCTTGTCCAGTTTTAACTCTTATCCCATTAAATAAATTGGTCCATCCAATTTTTTTTATTTGTCTGACTCATTAAAAAACCATCACTTAAGTTCATTTTTATTTAAAATTAATTAAAATATATATGTAGTCGAGGTCGGTTAGCATTTTTTGTGTTGTGGTGCCAAATAATCTTCTTATAACTTTTTTGTGAGATCAACCTCCAAGGCAGTTTCTTTCTTTCTTTCTTTATTTTTTATTTTCTTGTATAGATCAATCTTTGAAGATTAATTTTATTACAAAAAAAAATTTAAAAAGTACACATTAAAAAAGATATAATCTCGTAAGAGCTTGAGGTAGATGATAAGTCCAAAAAATGATGTGAATAAATTATTTGATTGAGTTCAAACTTTATTATTGGACCAGTAACAAAATTTCATGATGTGAATTTTAAATAATGATTTTTAAAAACATTAGTCTTGGCCATCAGTCAAAAAGCATAAGTGAATAAAAAAATAATGAGACACATAATAAATAAATGAAGGGTATCCAACCTTCTTGAAATAGTTCAGAGACATTCTTTTACCATATTTTGAACTTTAAATTGTTTAGAGGGCACATACCTTTTTTATGACATATATTAAGTGAATTTGTGAAACAATGCATACATATCAAGGAAAATATTTAAGAACATAATTTAAATAATAATTTTTACTATTGCTCTTTATGAGATAAAAATATAATTTTATAAATAGTAGTATAAATTATCTTTTACAAAATATAAAATTTCAATAAATGAATGGACAAATATGGAAAGGATTTCCAACATTCATCATGTACTTTGAATAATTCAATTATCTTGAATGATGAAAAAGTCTCAAGAATTCATCTTAATATAAAATAGAGAGAGGAGTATTTAATCTTTTCACATGAAATTTTATTTTTATAAGAAAACACATACTTGTATTTATTTAATTTCAACAGGTTTGTTGGGATAGTAAGAAAAAAAAAGGTGGTTGTAGTGGTGCTGATATGCTTGCTGCTATTGATGATGCTATAAAAGATGGTGTTGACGTAATATCAACATCCATTGGCCGTCAAGGTCGTGTGTTTAGTGAAGTTGATTTTTATAGTACTTTAGGGATAGGATCTTTTCATGCAGTATCACGTGGCATACCTTTT
>JBCEWC010001987.1:0-37017 GCA_038996855.1 Solanum aculeatissimum
GGACTGTAACGATCCAGGAAAGAGGCCCAGGTGGCCCGCCAATGTTGGATATTTCTTGGTAGTATTATATGGGCCAAGGAATATGAAATAGGCAATTTGGGTAGTTTTTCGTGGGTGTTTGCCCAAGGTTCCTGGCTCTGCCCGGGGCTCGAGGCTAACTTTCCCAAAAAAGTATATCGCGGGGTATGTAATGAGCCAAGCAAGAGACCTAGGTATCCCACCGGGGTTGGATATGGCGTGGTAATATTTTATGGGCCAAGGAACAAGAAACAGGCGATTTGGGCAGTTTTTCATGAGTGTTATCCCACGGTTCCAGGCGCTGCCTGGTTCTCGGGGCCAACTTTCCCAAAACAAATACCGAGGGGTCTGTAATAATCCAAGAAAGAGGCCTAGGTGGCCCACCGGGGTTAGATATGGCCTGGTAGTATGTTATGGGCCAAGGAACAAGAAATAGGAGATTTGGACAGTTTTTCATATGTGTTAGACTATGGTTCCTGACGCTGCTCAGGGCTCGGAGCTAACTTTCCTAAATAATTATAGCGAGGGGTCTGTAACGAGCCAAGAAAGAGGCCTAGATGTCCCGCCGAGATTGTTTATGGCCTGGTAGTATTTTATGGGCCAAAGAACAAAAAACAAGCGATTTGGGTAGTTTTTCGTGTGTGTTAGTCCACGGTTCGTGGCGTTGCCTGGGGTTCGGGGCCAACTTTCCAAAAAAATAATACCGAGGGGTATGTAATAAGATAGGTAAGAGGCCCAGGTGGCCCATCGAGGTTGGATATGGCCTGGTAGTATTTTACATGCCAGGGAACAAGAAATAAACAATTTGGGCAGTTTTTTGTGGGTGTTAGCCCACTGTTCCTTGCGCTGCTCGGGGATCGGGGAACACTTTCCCAAACAATTATACTGAGGGGTCTTTAATAAGTCAGTCCAGAGGCCCATTATACAAGCGCTGCACCGGGCTCGGGGCTATCTTTCAAAAAACATTATACCGAGGGATCTGTAATGAGCCAGACAAGAGGCCCAGGTGGTCCGCCGGGGTTGGATATGGCTTGGTAGTATTTCATTTTCCAAGGAACAAGAAACAAGCGATTTGGGCAGTTTTTCGTGGGTGTCAGCTCACGGTTCCTGGTGCTGCCCTGGTCTCGAGGCGAACTTTCCCAAAAAGTTATACCGAGGGGTCTGTAGCAAGCCAGGCAAGAGGCCCAGGTGGCCCTCCAGGGTTGGATATGGCTTGGTAGAATTTTATAAGCCAAGGAACAAGAAATAGATGATTTGGGTAGTTTTTCATGGGTGTTAGCTTAGGGTTCCTGGCGCTGTCCGGGGCCAACATTCCAAAAGAATTATACCTAGGGGTCTGCAACAAGCCAGGCAAGAGGACTAGGTGGCCCTCCGGGTTTGGATATCGCCTGGTAGTATTTTATTAGCCAATGAATAAGAAACATGTGATTTGGACAGTTTTTCGTGGGTGTTAGCCCATGGTTCCTGGCGCTGTTCGGGGCCAACTTTCCTAACAAATTATACCGAAGGGTCTGTAATGAGCTAGGCAAGAGGCCTAGGTGGCCCGCCAGGGTTGGATATGGCCTGGTAGTATTTTATTGGCAAAAGAACAAGAAACAGGCGATTTGGGTAGTTTTTCATGGGTGTTACCTCACGGTTCTTGGCGCTGCCTGGGGCTCAGAGCCAACTTTCCAAAAATTTATACCGATGGTTTGTAACGAGCTCAACAAGAGGCCCAGGTAGCCCGCCGGAGTTGGATATGGCCTGGTAGTATTTTATGGGCCATGGAACAAAAAACAGGTGATTTAGGCAGTTTTTCATGGGTGTTAGCCCACGGTTCCTGGCGCTGTCCTGGGCTCGGGGCTAACTTTTACAAAAATTATACCGAGGGGACTGTAATGATCTAAGAAAGAGGCCTTGGTGTCCCGCCGGGGTTGGATATAACCTTGTAGTGTTTTATGGGCCAAGAACTAGAAATAGGCGATTTGGGCAATTTTTCGTAGATGTTAGCTCACAGTTCCTAGCGCTGCTCGGGTCCAACTTTCCCTACAAATTATATCTAGGGGTCTGTAACGAGCCATGCAAGAGGCCCAGGAATTCCACCAGATTTGGATATGGCCTGACAGTATTGTATGGGCCAAGGAATAAGAATCAGGCGATTTGGGAAGTTTTTCGTGGGCGTTAGCCCACGGTTCCTGGCGCTGCCCGGGGCTTGACGCAACCTTTCCCAAAAAATTATACCGAGTGGTCTGTAACGAGCCAGGTAAGAGGCCCAAGTGCCCTACTGGGGTTGGATTTGACCTGGTAGTATTTTATGGGCATGGAACAAGAAAGAGGTGATTTGGGTAATTTTACATGGGTATTAGCTCACAGTTCCTGGCGCTGCCCGGGGCTCGGGGTTAACTTTCGCAAAATGTTATACCGAGGGGTCTGTAATGACCCCATCAAGAGGCCCAGGTGGCCCACCGAGGTTGGATATGTCCTGGTAGTATTTTATGGGCAAAGGAACAAGAAACAAATGATTTGGATAGTTTTTCGTGGGTGTTAGCCCACGATTCCTGGCGCTGCCTGGGGCTCAGGCAAAACTTTCCCAAAAAAATATACCGAGGGGTTTGTAACGAGCCAGGCAAGAGGCCCAGGTGGCCCGTCGGGGTTGGGTATGGCCTGGTATTTTATGGGCCAAGGAACAAGAATAAACAATTTAGGTAGTTTTTCGTGGGTGTCAGCTCACGATTCCTGGTGCTGCCCAGGTCTCGGGGCCAACTTTTCCAAAAAAATTTATCGAGGGGTCTATAACGAGCCAGGAAAGAGGCCAAGGTAGCCCGTCGAGGTTTGATATGGCCTGGTTGTATTTTATGGGCCAAGGAACAAGAAATAGATGATTTGGGTAGTTTTTACGGGTAACGCCCACGGCTTCTGGTGCTGCCCGGTGCTCGAGGTCAAATTTCTCAAAATATTATATCGAGCCATCTGTAACTAGCCTTGCAAGAGGCCCAGCTGGCTTTGCGGGGTTGGAGATGGCCTAATCGGATTTTATGGGCCAAGGAACAGGAAATTGGCGATTAAGGTAGTTTTTCGTGGGTGTTAGCCCATGGTTCATGGCGCTGCTTGGGTTTCGTGGCCAAATTTCCTAAATATTTGTACCAAGGGATCCGTAATGAGCTAGGAAAGAGTCATAGGTTGCCCAACGGGGTTGGAGATGGCCTGGTTGGATTTTATGGACTAAGGAACAGGAAATAAACAATTTGGGTAGTTTTTCGTGGCTGTTAGCCCACGGTTCCTGGTGTTGCCTGGGGCTCGGGGCCAACTTTCTTAAAAACTTATACCGAGGGGTCCGTAAAGAGCCAGAAATGAGCCCCAACTGGCCCGACTGGATTGGAGATTTCCTAGTAGGAATTTATGGGCCAAAGAAAAGTAAATAGGCGATTTGGGTAATTTTTCGTGGGTGTTAGCCCACGATTCCTGGCTCTGCCTGTGGCTCAGGGCCAACCTTCCCAAAATACTATACTGAGAGGTCCATAATAAACTAGTCAAAATCCCCAAGTGGCTCAACAGGGTTGGAGATGGCCTGGTAGGAATTTATGGGCCTAGGAACAAGAAATAGGTGATTTGGATAGTTTTTCGAGGGAGTTAGCCCACGGTTCTTGGTGTTGTCTTGGCCTCGGGGCCAACTTTCCAAAAATATTATACTGAATGGTCCATAACGAGCCAGGCCAGAGCCCTAGGTGGCCCAGCGTGGTTAGAGATTGATCGGTTGGATTTTATGTGCCAAGGAATAGAAAAAAGATAATTTGGAAAATGTTTTGTGGTTGTTAGACCACGTTTCCCGGTGCTGCCCGGGGCTCCGGGCCAACTTTTTTGAAAAATTATACACCGTGGGGTCAGTAATGATCCAGGCAAGAGGCCCAGCTCTCCCGATGGGGTTGAAGATGACCTGGGAGGATTTTATGGGTCAAGAAACAAGAAATAGGCAATTTGGACAGTTTTTATGGGTGTCATCCCACGGATCCTGGTGTTGATTTGGGCTCGGGGCTTAAGTTTCAAAAATATTATACCGAGGGGTCAATAACGAGCCACGCAAGAGGCCCAGTTGTTCCAGTGGGGGTTAAGATGGCCTGGTAGGATTTTATGAGCCAAAGAACAGGAAACAAGCAATTTGGACAGTTTTTTATGGGTGTTAGCCCATGGTTCTCGGTGTTGCCTGGGGTTCCGAGTGACATTTCTCAAAAGTTTATACCGAGGGGTCCGTAACGATCCAGGAAAGAGGCCCCGGTGGTTCGACAAGGTTGGAGATGGCCTGGTAGGATTTTATGTGCCAAGGAAAAGGAAAAGGACAATTTATTAGTTTTTCGTGGGTGTTAGCCCACTATTCTTGGCGCTGCCCTAGGCTCGGGGAAATATTTCCCAAAATATTATTCCAAGGGGTCCTTAAAGAGCTAGAAAATTGGCCCAGGAGTCCCAGCGGGGTTAAAGAAGGCTTGGTAGGATTTTATGGGCCAAGGAACAGGAAATAAGCGATTTGGGCAATGTTTCATGGGTGTAAGCCCAGAATTCTTGGTGCTGCCCGAGGCTCGAGGACAACTTTCCTAAAAAATTATATCTAGGGTTCCGTAACAAGCCAAGAAATATTCCTAGCTAGCTTGGCGGGGTTGGAGTTGGACTGGTAGGATTTTATGGGATAAGGACTAGGAAACAGGTAATTTGAGCAATTGTTTATTTGTGTTAGCCTACGGTTCCTCGCGCTGCCCGGGGCTCGGAGCTAATTTTCACAAAAAATTATACCTAGGGGTCTGTAACGAGCTAGGTAAGAGGCCCAGGTGGCCCACCGGGGTTGGATATGGTCTGATAGTATTTTATGGGCCAAAGAACAAGAAGCAAGCGATTTGGGCAATATTTTGTGGGTGTTATCCCACGGTTCTTGGCACTATCCGAGGCACAGGGCCAAATTTCCAAAAAAGTTATACCTAGGGGTCTGTAACAAGCCAGGCAAGAGGCCCAGGTGGCCCGCTAGATTTGGATATGGCAAGGTAAAAATTTGATGGGCCAGGGAACAAGAAATAGACAATTTGGGCAGTATTTCTTGATTGTTAGCCCATAGTTCCTGGCACTGCTCGGGGCTCAGGGCCAACTTTCCCAAAATATTATACCGTGGGGTCTGTAACGAGCCAATAAATAGGCTCAGGTGGCCCGCGAGGGTTAGATATGACTTGGAAGTATTTTATTGACCAAGGAACAAGAAACAGGCAAATTGGGGAGTTTTTTGTAGGTGTTAGCCCCGATTCTTGGCGCTACCTGGGGCTCAGGGCCAACTTTCCCAAAATATTATACCGAGGGGTCTGTAACAAACAGGGCAAGAGGCCCAGGTGGCCCGCCGGGGCTGGATATGTCCTGGTAGTATTTTATGGGTCAGGGAAAAAGAAATAAGTGATTTGGGCAGTTTTTTGTGGGTGTGAACGCAGGATTCCTGGCGCTGCCCGGAGCTCGAGGCCAACTTTCCCAAAAAATTATATCGATTGATTTTTAATACGCAAGGAAAGAGGCGCAGGTGGCCACCGGGGTTGGAGGTGGCCTGGTAGTATTTTATGGGCCAAGGAACAAAAAACAGGTAATTTTGGATTTTTTTCATAGGTGTGTTAGCCACGGTTCCAAGTGCTGCACGGGGCTCGGAGCCAACCTTCCTAAAATAATATACTGAGGGGTCTTTAACGATCCAGACAAGAGGCCCAGGTAGTCCGACGAGATTAGATATGGCCTGGTAGTATTTAATGGGCCAAGGAACAAGAAACAGGCGATTTGAGAGTTTTTCATGTGTGTCAGCTCACGATTCCTGGCGCTGCCCGGGGCTTGGGGCAAACTTTTCCAAAAACTTATACCGGTGGGTCTATAACGAGCAAGGCAAGATGCCAGGTGGCCCGTCGGGGTTGTATATGACATGGTAGTATTTTATGGGCCATGGAACAAGAAAACGACTATTTTAGTAGTTTTTCGTGGGTGTCAGCCCACGATTCCTGGCACTACCTGGGGCTCGAGGCACAATTTCCCAAAAAAATATACCAAAGGGTCTGTAACGAGCCAGGCAAGAGCCTGAGTGGCCAGCCGGGGTTGGATATGGCCTGGTAGTATTTTATGGGACAAGGAACAAAAAACAAGCGACTTGGGTAGTTTTTCTTGGATTTTAGCCCACGGTTCCTTGTGCTGCCCGGGGATAACTTTCCCAAAATATTATACCGATGGGTCTGTAACGAGTTAGGTAAGAGGCCTAGTGGCCCGGCAGTTTATCGTGGGTGTTAATACATGGTTCCTGGCACTGACCAGGACCAACTTTCCCAAAATATTATACCAAAGGGTCTTTAACAAGTTAGGCAAGAGGCTCAGGTGGCTCACCGGGGTTTGATATGGCCTGGTAGTATTTTATGGGCCAAGAACAAGAATTAGGCGATTTGGGAAGTTTATCGAGGGTGTTAGCCCACAGTTCCTGGCACTGCCCGAGGCTCGGGGCAAACTTTCCCAAAAGATTATTCCGAGGGGTTTGTAACAAGCCAGTCAAGAGATCCAGGTGGCCCGCCGGGGTTGAATGTGGCCTTGTAATATTTTATTGGCCAAGTAACAAGGAACAAGCAATTTGGGCAAGTTTTTGTGGGTGTTAGCCCACGGTTCCTTGCGCTGCTTGGAAATTTGGGCCAAATTTCCCAAAAAATTATATCGAGGGGTATGTAACGATCCAGGAAAAAGGCCCAGGTAGCCCATCGAGGTTGGATATGGCCTGGTACTATTTTATGGGCAAAGAACAAGAAACAGATTATTTGGGCAGTTTTTCATGGGTGTTAGCCCACAGTTCCTGGCACTGCCCAGGGCTCGGGGTGAACTTTCCTAAAAATAATTACCGAGAGGTCTATAACGAGCAAGGAAAGAGGCCCAGGTGTCCCTCTGGGGTTGGAAATGGCTTGGTAGTATTTTATGGGCAAAGCAATAAGAAATAGATGATTTGAAGAGTTTGTTGTTGGTGTTAGCCCACGGTTCCTGGCGCTGCCTGGGGCTTGGGGCCAACATTCCCAAAAATTATACCGAGGGGTCTGTAACAAGTCAGGCAAGAGGAACAGGTGTCCTGTCGGGGTAAGATCTAGTCTGGTAGTATTTTATGGGCCAAGGAACAAGAAATAAGCAATTTGGACAGTTTTTTGTAGGTGTTAGCCCACGATTTCTGGCGTTGCCCGGGGCTCAGGGCCAAATTTCTAAAAAGGTTATACCGAGGGGTCTGTAACGAGCCAGACAAGAGGCCCAGGTGGCCCGTCTGTGTTTGATATTGCCTGGTAGTATTTTATGGGCCAAGGAACAAGAAACAAGCAATTTGGATAGTTTTTCGTGAGTGTTAGCCCACGGTTCCTGGCGCTTCCCAGGGATCGAGGCAAACTTTCCATAAAATTATACCGAGGGGTTTGTGACGAGCTATTAAAGAGACCCACGTGGCCCGTCGGGGTTAGATATGGCCTGGTAGTATTTTATGGGCCAAGGAACAAGAAATAGGCAATTTGGGCAGTTTTTCGTGGGTGTTAATCCATGGTTCCTGGCGCTATTCGAAGCTCGAGCAAACTTTCCCAAAAATTATATCGAGGGGTTTATAACGATCCAGTCAAGAGGCCCAGGTAGCCCGCCGGGGCTGGATGTGGCCTGGTAGTAATTTATGGGCAAAGGATCAAGAAACAGGCGATTTGGGTAATTTTTCATGGGTGTTAGCCCACGGTTCCTGGTGCTGCCCGACACTCGGGGCTAACTTTCCAAAACAATTATACCGAGGGATCTGTAACAAGCTAGGAAAGAGGCCCAGGTGGCCTACCGGGATTGGATATGGCCTGGCAATATTTTATGGGCAAAGAAAAAGAAATATGTGATTTGGGCAGTTTTTCGTGGGTTTTATCCCACGGTTCCTGGCGCTGCCTGTGGCTCGAGGCTAACTTTCCCAAAATATTATACCGAGGGGTCTGTAAAGATCCAGGCAAGAGGCCCAGGTGGCCCTCCAAGGTTGGATATACCTTGGTAGTATTTTATGGGCAAAGAACAAGAAACAGGCGATTTGGGCAGTTTTTCGTGGGTGTTAGCCCACGGTTCCTCGAACTCCCCGGGGCTTGAGGCTAACTTTCCCAAAATATTATACCAAGGGGTTTGTAATGAGCCAGGAAAGAGTCCCAGGTTGCCCGCCGAGGTTGGATATGGCCTGGTAGTATTTTATAGGCCAAAGAACAAGAAACAAGTGATTTAGGCAGTTTTTCATAGGTGTTAGCCCAAGATTCCTAGCGGTGCCCGAGGCTCGGGGCTAACTTTCCTAAAAAATTATACCGAGAGGTCTGTAACCAGCCAGGAAAGAGGCCCAGATAGCCCACTGGGGTAGGCTATGGCTTGGTAGTATTTTATTGGTCAAGGAACAAGAAACAGGTGATTTGGGCAGTTTTTCATGGGTTTTAGCCTACGATTCTTGGCGTTGCCCAGGGCTCAGGGCCAACTTTCCCTAAAGATTACACCGAGGGGTCTGTAATGAGCCATACAATAGGCCTAGGTGTCCCATCGAGGTTGGATATGGCTTGGTAGTATTTTATGGCCAAAGGAACAAAAAATAAGCGTCTTGGGTAATCTTTCATTGGTGTTAGCCTACGGTTCCTGGCACTGTCGGGGGCTCGGGGCCAACTTTCCCAAAATATTATACCAAGGGGTTTGTAACAAGCCAGGCAAGAGGCCCAGGTGTCCCACCGGGGTTGGATATGGCCTGATAGTATTTTATGGGTCAAGGAAAAGGAAACATGTGATTTGGGCATTTTTTGTAGGTGTTGGTCCACGGTTTCTGGAGCTACCCAGGGCTCGGTTCAAAATTTCCCAAAACATTATACTTAGGGGTCTATAACGAGCCAGGGAAGAGGCCCAGGTGGCTTGCCGGGGTTGGATATGGCGTGGTAGTATTTTATGGGCCAAGGAAGAGTAAATAAGGTGATTTGGGCAGTTTTTGGGGGTGTTAGCCCACGGTTCCTGACACTGCCCGGGGCTCGAGGCCAACTTTCCCAAAACATTATACCGAGGGGTCTGTGACGAACGAGGCAAGAGGCTCATGTGGCTCACCGGGGTTGGAAATGGCTCGGTAGTAATTTATAGGCCAAGAAACAAGAAACAGGCGATTTGGGCAGTTTTTCGTGGGTGTTAGCCCATAGTTTCTGGCGCTGCCCAGAGCTTGGGGCAAACTTTAAAAAAACAACTATACCGAGGGGTCTGTAAAGAGCCATGAAATAATCCCAGGTGGCCCACCATGTTTGTATTTTGTCTGGTAGCATTTAATGGTCCAAGGAACAAGAAACATACGATTTAGGCATTGTTTTGTGTATGTTAGCCCACGGTTCCTGGTACTGCCCGGGGCCTTGGGCTAACTTTTGAGAAAAATTATACCGAGGGGTCTGTAACGAGCCAGGAAAGAGGCACAGGTGACTCACCGGGGTTAGATATGGCCTGGTAGTATTTTATGGGCCAAGGAACAAGAAGTAGTCGATTTGGGCAGTTTTTCGTGATTGTTAGCCCACGGTTCCTGGCGCTGTCCGGGGCTTTGGGCAAACTTTCTCAAAAACTTATACCGTGGGGTCTATAACGAGACAATCAAGAGGCCCAGGTTGTCCGTCGGGGTTGAATATGACCTAGTAGTATTTTATGGGCCAAGGAACAAGAAATAAGCGATTTGGGTAGTTTTTTAGGGTGTTAGCCCACGGTTCCTAGCACTGTCGGGGGGCTTGGGGCCAACTTTCCCAAATATTATACCTATGGGTCTGTAAATGGCCAGGAAAGAGGCGTAGGTGTCTCACCGGGGTTAGAAATGGCCTGCTAGGATTTTATGGGCCGAGGAACAAGAAAAAGGCAATTTGGGCAGTTTTTCGTGGGTGTTAGCCCATGTTTCTTGGTGCTGGCTGGGACTCGGGGCCAACTTTCCCAAAATTATATACCCTGAGGTCTGTAATAAGCCAGGTAAGAGGCCCGGGTGGCCCGACGGGGTTGGATATGGGCTGGTAGTATTTTATAAGCCAATGAACAAGAAACTAATGATTTGGGCAGTTTTTCATGGGTCTAAGCCCACGGTTCCCGGCACTGCCCGGGGCTCGAGGTCAACATTCCTAAAATATAACACTGAATGTTTTGTAACAAGTCAGGCAAGATTCCCAGGTGACCCTCCGGGGTTGAATATAGCCTGGTAGTATTTTATGGGCTAGGGAATAAGAAACAGGCGATTTGGGCAGTTTTTCGTGGGTGTTAGCCCATAGTTCCTAGATATGCCGGGGGCTTGGGGCTAACTTTCCCAAAATATTAAACTGAGGGGTCTGTAACGAGCCAAACAAGAGGAGCGGGTGGCCCACCGATATTGTATATGGCCTGGTAGTATTTTATGGGCCAAGGAATAATAAGCAGGCAATTTGGATAGTTTTATGTGGGTGTTAGCCCACGGTTCCTTGCGCTGCCTGGGTCTCGGGGCTAATTTTTCAAAATAATTATACCGAGTTGTCTGTAACGATTCAGGCAAGAGGATCAGGTGGCCCGCCGGGGTTGGATATAGACTGGTAGTATTTATGGGCCAAAGAACAAGAATCATGCGATATAGGCAGTTTTTCATGGGTATTAGCCCATGGTTCCAGGCGTGACCGGGGGCTCGGGGCTAGCTTTCCCAAAATATTATATCGAGGGGTCTGTAACGAGTCAGGTAAGAGGCCCAGGTAGCCCTACAGGGTTGGATATGGCCTGTTAGTATTTTATGGGTTGAGGAACGAGATAAAGGGAATTTTTGCTATTTTTCATGGGTGTTAGCCCATGGTTCCTGGCGTTGCCCGAGGCTCTGGGCAAACTTTCCCAAAACATTATACCGAGGGGTCTTTAAGGAGCTATGAAAGAGTCTTAGGTGACCCTCCGGGGTTGAGTATGGCCTGGTTGTATTTTATGGGCCAAGGAATAAGAAACAGACGATTTGGGAAGTTTTTCGTGGATGTAACCCACCAATTCCTTGCGCTGCCTGGGACACATGCTAAACTTTTCCAAAAAATTATATCGAGGAGTCTGTAATGAGCCAGGCAAGAGTCCCATGTGGCTCGCCGGATTGGATATGGCCTTGTACAATTTTATGGGCCAAGGAAACAGAAATAGGCGATTTGGGAAGTTTTTCGTGGATCTTATCCCACGGTTCCTGGCACTGCCTGGGGCTCGGGGAGAACTTTCCTAAAAACTTATACCGAGGGGTCTATAACAAGCCAGGAAAGAGGCTCAGGTGCCCCGCCGGGGTTGGATATGGTCTGGTAGTATTTTATGGCCGAAGGAATAAGAAACAGGTGATTTGGGCAGATTTTCATGGGTGTTAGCCCATGGCTCCTGGCTTTGCCCAGGGCTCGGGGCCAACTTTCCCAAAATATTATAACGAGGGGTCTATAACGAGTCATGCAAGAGGCTCAGGTGGTCTACCAGGGTTGTATATGGCTTGGTAATATTTTATGTGCTTAGGAACAAGAAACAGGCGATTTGGGCAGTTTTTCATGGGTGTAAGCCCACGATTCCTAGTGCTGCCCGGGGCTCGAGGGCCAACTTTTACAAAATGTTATACTAAGGGGTCTTTAACTATCCAAGAAAGATGCCCAGGTAGCCCTCCAAGGTTGGATATGGTCTGGTTGTATTTTATGGGCCAAGGAACAAGAAATAGGCGATTTGAGCACTTTTTCATGGGTGTGAGCCCACGGTTCCTGGCACTGCCCGGGGCTCAGGGACAACCTTCCCAAAATATTATACTGAGGGGTCTATAATGAGCCAAGCATGAGGTCCAGGTGGTCTTCCAGGGTTGGATATGTCCTGGTAGTATTTATAAGCCAAGGACCAGAAACAGGCAATTTGGCAATTTTTTGTGAGTGTTAGCCCACGATTCCTGGCGCTGCACGTGGATTGGGGCAACCTTCCCCAAAAAAATTCACAAAGGAGTCGATAATAAGTCAGGCAAGAGGCCCAGGTGGCCCGCCGAGTTTGGATATGATCTGGTAGTATTTTATGGGACAAGGAACAAGACACAAGCGATTTGGGTAATGTTTTGTGGGTGATAGCCCATGGATCCATGCGCTACCTGTGCTCGGGGCCAACTTTTTCAAAAAATTATATCGATGGGTCTGTAACGAGCCAAGCAAGAGTCCCAGGTAGCTTGCCGGGTTGCATATGGCCTTGTAGCATTTTATGTGCCAAGAAATAAAAATCAGGTGATTTGAAAAGTTTTTCATGGAAGTTAGCCCATGACTCGTGCCGCTACTCAAGCCTCGTAGCCAACTTTCTTAAAATATTATACCGAGGGGTCTGTAACGAGCCAGGCAAGAGGCCCAAGTGACCCGCTGGGGTTGGATATAGTCTGGTAGTATTTTATGAGCTAAGGAACAAAAAATAGGTGATTTGGGCAGTTTTTCATGAGTGTTAACCCACAGTTCCTGGCGCTGCCCAGGTCTCGATGCCAAATTTAAAAATAATTTATACCGATAGGTCTGTAACGATCCAGGCAAGAGGCTCAGGTGGTCCGCCGGGGTTGGATATTGCCTGGTAGTATTTTATGGGTCAAGGAACAAGAAATAGGCAATTTGACAGTTTTTCATGGGAGTCAGCCACAATTCCAGGTGCTGCCCGGGGCTCGGGGCCAACTTTCCAAAACATTATATAGAGGGATCTGTAACAAGCCAGGCAAGAGGCCTAGGTGGCCCACCGCGGTTGGATATGGCCTAGTAGTATTTTATGGGCCAAGTAATAAGAAACAGGTAATTTGGGAAATGTTTCATGGGTGTTAGCCCACGGTTCCTGGCGCGGCCAAAGGCTCGTGGCCAACTTTTCCAAAAAATTATACCGAGAGACCTATAATGAGCCAACAAGAGGCCGAGGTGTCCCTTCGGAGTTGGATATGGCCTGAAGTATTTTATGGGTCGAGGACAAGAAACAGGCGATTTGGGCAGTTTTTCGTGGTTGTTTGCCCACGATTTTGGGCGCTGCCCGAGGCTCATCGCCAATTTTCACAAAATATTATACCGAGGGTTCTGTAATGATCCAAGCAAGAGGCCCAGGTGGCCCGTCGTGGTTGGATATGGTCTGGTAGTATTTTATGGGTCAAGAAACAAGAAACAGACAATTTGGGTAATTTTTCGTCGGTGTTAGCCCACAGTTCCAAGATCTGCCCAGGGATCTGCACCAACATTCCAAAAACATAATATCGAGGGGTCTGCAATGAGCAAGGCAAGAGGCTCAGGTGGCCTGCCGGGGTTAGATATGGCCTGATAGTATTTTATGGGCCAAGAAATAAGAAATAGGTGATTTGGGCAGTGTTTCATGGGTGTTAGCCCATGGTTCCTGGAGCTTCCCAGGTCTCAGGGCCAACTTTCCTAAAATATTATACCGAGGGGTGTGTAACAATCCAGGCAAGAGGCCCAAGTGGGACGCCGGGGTTGGACATTACCTGGTAGTATTTTATGTGCCAAAGAACAAGAAACATGCGATTTGGAAAGTGTTTCATGGGTGTTAGCCCACAGTTGTTGGCTATGCCCGCGGCTCGGGGCAAACATTCCCAAAATATTATACTGAGGGGTCTGTAACGAGCCAGAAAAAAGGCCCAGGTGGCCCGCCGGAGTTGGATATAGCCCCGTAGTATTTAATAGGCCAAGGAACAAGAAACAAACAATTAGGGCAATATTTTATGGGGTTTAACCCACGGTTCCGTGCGCTACCCGGTGCTCGGGCCCAACGTTCCCAAAATATTATATGGAGGGGTCTGTAATGAGCCATGTAAGAGGCCCAGATGGTCCGTCGGGGTTTTATATGGCCTAGTAGTATTTTATAGACCAACGAACAAGAAAGAGATTATTTGGACAATTTTTGTGGGTGTTAGCCCACAGTTCCAAGCGCTGCCCGGGCCTCGTGGCCAACATTCCTAAAACATTATACCGAGGGGTCTGTAACAGGCCAGGCAAGAGGCCTAGATGTCCCATCAAGGTTGGATATGGCCTGGTAGTATTTTATGGGCCAAGGAATATGAAACAGACAATTTGTGAAGTGTTTCGTGGGTCTTAGCCCACGGTTCCTGGCGTTGCCCGGGGATCGGGGCCAACATTCCAAAAAAATTATATCTAGGAGTCTGTAACGATCCAGGAAAGATATCTAGGTGGTCCGCCGAGGTTGGAATGGCGTGGTAGTATTTTATGGGTCAAGGAACAAGAAACAGGTGATTTGGGTAGTTTTTCATGGGTGTTAGCCCACAGTTCCTAGCGTTGCCCATGGCTCGGGGCCAACTTTCCAAAAAATATTATACCGAGGGGTCTGTAACGAGCCAGGAAAGAGGGCCAGATGGCCCGCCGGATTTAGATATGGTTTGGTAGTAATTTATAGGCCAAGGAACAAGAAATAGGTGATTTGGGCAGTTTTTCATGGGTGTTAGTCCACTGTTCTAGGCGCTGTCCGAGGCTTGGGGCCAACTTTTCCAAAAAATTATATTGAGGGGTCTGCAACGAGCAAGGCAAGAGACCCAGGAGGCCCGCCGGGGTTGGATATAGCCTGTTAGTATTTTATGAGCCAAGAAACAAACGATTTGAGTAGTTTTTCATGGATGTTAGCACACGGTTCCTGGCATTGCCCGGGGCTCGAGGCCAACTTTCCCAAAATATTATACCGAGAGGTCTGTAACGAGCCAGGAAAGAGCCCAAGTGGCCCGCCGGGGTTGGATAAGGCCTGTAGAATTTTATGGAACAAGGAATAAGAACAAGGCAATTTGGGTAGTTTTTCGTGGGTGTTAGCCCACGGTTCCTGATGTTTCCAGGGGCTCGGGGCCAACTTTCCAAAGAAATTATACCGAGGGGTCTGTAACAATTCAGGAAAGAGTCCTAGGTGGCCCTCCGAGATTAGATATGGCCTGGTAGTATTTTATAGGCCAAGAAACAAGAAACAGGCGATTTGTCCAGATTTCGTGGGTGTTAATCCACAGTTCCTGAGGATGCCGAGGGCTCGGGGCCAACTTTCCCAAATAATTATACCTAGAAGTCTATAAAGAGCCAGGCAAGAGGCCTAGGTGGCCCACCGAGGTTAGATATGGCCTGGTAGTATTTTATGGGCCAAGAAACAACAAACAGGCAATTTGGGCAGTTTTTCGTAGGTGTTAGCCCACGGTTCCTGATGTTGCCTGAATCTCGGGGCCAACTTTCCTAAAATATTATAATGAGGGGTCTATTATGATCTAGGCAAGAGGTCCAGGTGGCCCGCCCGGGTTGGATATGGTATGGTAATATTTTATGGGTCAAGGAAAAATAAACAAGCAATTTGGGTAGTTTTTCATGGGTGTTATCCCACGGTTCCTGGTGCTGCCCGGGGATCGGGGCCAACATTCCAAAAACATTATATCGAGAAATCTGTAACGAGCCAGGAAAGAGATTCAGGTGGCCCGCCAAGGTTGGATATGGTCTGGTAGTATTTTATGGGCCAAGGAACAAGAAACAGGAGATTTGTGTAGTTTTTCATAGGTGTTAGCCCACAGTTCCTGGCTCTGCCCGGTGCTCGGGGACAACTTTCCCAAAAAATTATACCAAAGGATCTGTAACGATTCAAGCAAGAGGCCCAGGTGGCCTGCCTTGGTTGGATATGGTCTGGTAGTAATTTATAGGCCAAGAAACAAGAAACAGGCAAATTTGGTCAATTTTTTGTGGGTATTAGCCCACGGTTCCTGGTGCTGCCTGAGGCTCGAGACCAACTTTCCAAAAAATTATACCGAAAGATATGAAAGGAGCAAGTCAAGAGGCTCAGGTTTTCCACGGTGGTTAGATATGGTCTGGTAGTATTTTATAGGCCAAGGAACCAAAAATAGGCAATTTAGGTAGTTTTTCGTGAGTGTTAGCCCACATTTTCTGGCATTGCCCGGGGCTCGGGGCCAACATTCCCAAAATATTATATCGAGGGGTCTATAACAAGCCAGGCAAAGGCCCAGGTTGCCCGTTGGGGTTGGATATGATCTAGTAGTATTTTATGCGACAAGAAACAAGAAAAGTGTGATTTGTGTAGTTTTTTGTGGGTGTTAGCCCATGGTTTCTAGAGTTGCCCGGGGCTCGGGGCCATTATTCCAAAAAAATTATATCGAGGGGTCTGTAAAATGCCAAGAAAGAAGCCCATATGGCTCTCCAGGATTGGATATGGCCTGGTAGTATTTTATGGGCCAACAAACAAGAAATAGGCGATTTGGGCAGTTTTTCGTGTTTGTTAGCCCACGATTCCTGGCACTGCCCGGGGCTTGGAGCCAACTTTCCCAAAAAATATACCGAGGGGTCTATAACGAGCCAGGAAAGAGGCCCAGGTGGTCCGCCAGGGTTGGATATCTCCAGGTAATATTTTATGGTCCAAGGAACAAGAAACAAGTAATTTGGGCAGTTTTTCGTGGGTGTTAGCCCACAGTTCCTGGCGCTGCTCGGGGCTCAGGGCCAACTTTCCCAAAAAATTATACTGAAGAGTCTGTAAAGAGTCAAGAAAGAGGCCCAGGTGGCCCGCTGGGGTTGGATATGGCCTGGTAGTATTTTATGGGTCAAGGAACAAGAAACAAGGGATTTGGGCAGTTTTTCGTGGGTGTTAACCCATGGTTCCTGACGCTGCCCGGGGCTCGAGGCCAACTTTCCTAAAAATTATACCGAGGTTTCTGTAATTAGCCAGGAAAGTGGCCCAGGTGGCCCGTCGGGGTTGAATATGGCTTGATAGTATTTTATGGGCCAAGTGATAAGAAACAAACGATTTGGGCAGTTTTTCGTGGGTATTAGCCCACGGTTCCTAACGATGCCCAAGGCTCGGGCCAATTTTCCCAAAACATTATATTGAGGGATCTGTAACGAGTTAGGTAAGAGGCTCGGGTGGCCCGCTGGGGTTGGATATGGCCTGGTAGTATTTTACGGGCCAAAGAAATAGAAAAAAGGCGATTTGGGCAAATATTTGGGGGTGTTAGCCCACGGTTCCTGACAATGCTCGGGGCTCTAGGCCAACTTTCCCTAAAAATTATACTAATAGGTCTATAACGAGGCACAGGCGGTCCACCGGGGTTTTATATGGGCTGGGAGTATTTTATTGGCCAAGAAAAAAGAAACAGGCGATTTAGGCAATTTTTCTTGGGTGTTAGCCCATAGTTCCTGGTGTTGCCTGGTGCTCAGGACCAGCTTTCCCACAAAATTATACCGAGGGGTCTGTAACGTGCCAGGAAAGAGGCCCAGGTGGCCCGCCGTGGTTGGATATGGCCTGTTTGTATTTTATGGGCCAAGGAACAAGAAATAGGCGATTTGGACATTTTTCTATGGGTGTTAGCCCACAGTCACTGGCGCTGCCCGAGCCTCGGGGCTAACTTTCTCAAAAAATTATACCAAGGGGTCTGTAACGAGCCAGGCAAGAGACCGAAGTAGCCCGCAGGGGTTTGATATGGCCTGGTAGTAATTTATAGGCCAAGGAACAAAAAATAGGCAATTTGGGCAGTTTTTCATGGGTGTTAACCCACGGTTCCTGGCGTTGTCCTGGGCTAGGGGCCAACATTAAAAAAACATCATACCGAGGAGTCTTTAACGAGTCAAGCAAGAGGCCCACGTAACCCGCCGAGGTTGGATATGGCCTAGTAGTATTTATTTAGCCTAGAAACAAGTAATAGGCGATTTGGGTAGTTTTTCATGGGTGTTAGCCCATGGTTCCAGGCCTGCCTGGGTCTCGGGGTCAACTTTCCCAGAAAATTATTTTGAGGGGTTTGTAACGAGCCTGGCAAGAGGCCCAGGTGTCCTGTTGGGGTTGGATATGGCGTGGTAGTATTTTATAAGCCAAGGAACAAGAAATAGGTAATTTGGGCAGTTTTTCGTGGGTGTTAGCCCACGGTTCCTAGCGCTGCCCGGAGCTCGAGGCCATGTTTAGCAAAACTTTATACCAAGGGGTCTATAACGTGTCAGGAAAGAGGCCCAGGTGGTCCTTCGGGGTTAGATATGGCCTTGTAGTATTTTATGGGTCAAAGAACAAAAAACAGGCGATTTGGGCAATTTTTCGTGGGTTTTACCCCACGATTCCTAGTGCTGCCCGGGGCTCGAAGCCAACTTTCCGAAAACACTATACCAAGGGGTCTATAACAAGCCAGGCAAGAGACTCAGGTGGCCCGCCAGGGTTGGATATGGCCTGGTAGTATTTTATGGGCCCAGGAACAAGAAATAGGCGATTTGGACAGTTCTTTGTTGGTGTTAGCCCACAGTTTCTGGCGCTGACCTGGGCTCGGGGCCAACTTTCCTAAAAATTTATACTGAGGGGTATATAATAAGCAAGGAAAGAGGCTTAGGTGGTCCTCCAGAGTTAGATATGTCTTGGTAATATTTTATGGGTCAAAGAACAAGAAATAGGCGATTTGGATAGTTTTTCGTGGGTGTTAGCCCACGTTTCCTGAGCCTGCCTAGGGCTCGGGGCCAACTTTTCCAAAAATTTATACCGAGGAGTCGCTAACGAGCTAAGCAAGAGGCCCAGGTGGCCCACAGGGGTTGGATATGGCCGAGGTATAATTTATAGGCCAAGGAACAAGAAACAGGCGATTTGGTCAGTTTTTCATGGGTGTTAGCCCATGGTTCCTAGCCCTGCCCGAGGCTCGGGGCCAACTTTCCCAAAAACTCATATCAAGGAGTCTGTAATGAGCCAGGCAAGAGTCCCAGGTGGCCCCCCGAGGTTGGATATGGCCTGGTAGTATTTTATGAGCCAAGGAACAAGAAACAGGAGATTTGGGCAGTTTTTCATGGGTGTTAGCCCATGGTTCCTGGCGCTGGCTAGGGCTCGGGGTCAACTTTTTCAAAACACTATTCCGAGGGGTCTGTAACGAGCCAGGAAAGAGCAGGTGGCCTTCCGGGGTTGAATATGGCTTGGTAGTATTTTATGGGCCAAGAAATAAGAAACAGGTGATTTAGGTAGTTTTTCGTGGGTGTTAGCCCACGGTTCCTTGCACTGACGGGGCTCCGGGCTAACTTTCCTAAAAATTTATACCAAAGGGTCTTTAACGATCCAAGCAAGAGGTCCAGCTGGTCCGCCGGGGTTGGATAAGGCGTTGTAGTATTTTATGGGCCAAGGAACTAGAAACAAGCAATTTGGGCAAATTTTTGTGGGTGTTAGCCCACGGTTCTTAGTGTTGCCCGGGGCTCGAATCCAATTTTTCCAAAAAACTATATCGAGGGGTTTGTAACAAGCCAGGAAAAAGGCATAGGTGGCCCGCCGGGGTTAGATATAGCCTGGTAGTATTTTATGGGCCAATGAACAAGAAATATGTGATTTGGTAGTTTTTCATCGGTGTTAGCCCACAGTTCCTAGCACTGCCCGGGGCTCGGGACCAACTTTCCTCTAAAATAATACTGAGGGGTCTGTAATGAGCAAGGAAAGAGGCCTAGGTGACTCACCGGAGTTAGATATGGCCTGGTAGTATTTTATGGGCCAAAGAACAAGAAATAGGCGATTTGAACTGTTTTTCATAGGTGTTAGTCCACTGTTCCTGACACTACCCGGGGCTTGGGGCCGAATTTCCTAATTAATTATACTAAGTGGTCTGTAACGAACAAGACAAGAGGCCCAGGTGGATTACCGGGGTTAGATATGGCCTAGTAGTATTCTATGGACCAAGAAACAAGAAACAGGCAATTTGGACAGTTTTTCGTGTGTTATCCCACGGTTCCAGGCACTGCGCGGGGCTAACTTTCCCAAAAAAATATACCGAGAGGTATGTAATGAGCCGGGCAAGAGGCTCAGGTGTCCCGCCGACGTTAGATATGGCCTAGTAGTAATTTATGGGCCGAGGAACAAGAACAAGGCGATTTGAGCAATTTTTCGTTGGTGTTAGCCCATGGTTCCTGGCGTTTCCTGGGCCTCGGGGCTAACTTTTCCAAAACATATATACATAGGGGTTTGTAACGAGCCAGGCAAGAGGCCTAGGTGGCCCGCAGGGTTTAGATATGGCCTGGTAGTATTTTATGGGCCAAGGAATAAGAAACAATCAATTTGGGCAGTTTTTCGTGAGTATTAGCCCACAGTTTCTAGCGCTGCTCGGAGCTCGGAGCCAACTTTCCCAAAAGGTTATATCGCGGAGTCTGTAACGAGCCAGGAAAGAGGCACAGGTGGCCCGCCGAGGTTTGATATGGCCTGATAGTATTTTATGGTCCAAGGAACAAGAAATAAGAGATTTGGGCAGTTTTTCGTGGGTGTTAGCCCATGATTCCTGGAGCTGCCCCGGGCTCGGATCCAACCTTCCCAAAAATTTATATCAAGGGGTCTGTAACGAGCCAGGGAAGAGGCCCAGGTGGCCCGTTGGGGTTGTATATGGCCCAGTAGTACTTTATGGGCCAAGGAACAAGAAACAGGCGATTTGGGCAGTTTTTCGTGGGTGTTAGCCCATGATTCCTAGCGCTACCCATGGCTAGGGGCCAACTTTCCCAAAACATTATACCGAAGGGTCTGTAACGAGCCAGGCAAGAGGCCTAGGTGGCCCTCCAAGGTTGTATATGGCCTGGTAGAATTTTATGGGCCAAGGAAAAGGAAACAGGCAATTTTGGCAATGTTTCGTGGGTGTTAGCCATGGTTCTTCGCGCTGTCAGGGCTCGGGGCTAACTTTCTTGAAATATTATATAGAGGGGTCCGTAAGGAGCTAAAAACGAGGTCAAGGTATCCTGGCGAGGTTTGAGATAGTCTGGTAGGAGTTTATAGGCCAAGGAACAAGAAATAAGCAATTTGGGTAGTTTTTTATGGGTATTAGCCCATGGTTCCTGGCACTGCTCTAGGCTCGGGTGCAACTTTCCCAAAAATTATACCGAGGGGTCCGTAACAAACCTGGTAAGAGGCCCAGTAGTCCCTGCCAGGGTTGGATATGGCCTGGTAGGATTTTATGGCCAAAAGATCAGGAAACAGGCGATTTGGGACATTTTTCGTGGGTGTTACCACACAGTTCCTGGCGCTGCCCGGGCTCGAGGCTAACTTTCCAAAAAAACAATACCAAGGGGTTTGTAATGAGCTAGGAAAGAGGCCCAGGTGACCCACCGTTGTTGGATATGGTCTGGTAGTATTTTATGGGCCAAGGAACCAAAAATAGGTGATTTGGGTAGTTTTTCGTAGGTGTTAGACCATGGTTCCTGGCACTGCCCATGGCTCGGGGGCAACTTTCCTAATAAAATATACCCAAGGGTCTGTAACAAGCTAGGAAAGAGGCTCAGGTGGCCCGACGAGGTTTGATATGGCCTGATAGTATTTTATGGGTCAAGGAATAAGAAACGGACGATTTGAAGAGTTTTTTGTGGGTGTTAGCCCACGGTTCCTTGTGCTTCCCGGGGCTCCGGGCTAACTTTTCCAAAACTTTATACCGAGGGGTCTATAATGAGTCAGGCAAGAGGCCCAAGTGGCCCACCGGGGTTGGATATGGTCTGATAGTATTTTATAGGCCAAGAAACAAGAAATAGGCGATTTTGGAAGTTTTTTTAGGGTGTTATCCCACGGTTCCTTGCTCTACCTGGCGCCAACTTTCCCAAAAAATATACCGAGGGGTCTGTAACAAGCCAGGAAAGAGGCCTAGGTAGCCCATCAGGATTGGATATAGCCTGATAGTATTTTATGGGTAAAGGAACAAGAAACAGGTGATTTGAGTAGTTTTTCGTGGGTGTTAGCCCACGGTTCCTGGCACTGCCCGGGCCAACTTTCCAAAAATATTATACCGAGGGGTTTGTAAAAAACCAAGAACGAGGCCCAGGTGGCCCATCGGGGTTTGATATGGCCTGGGAGTATTTTATTGGCCAAGAAATAAGAAACAAGTGATTTAGGTAGTTTTCCTTGGGTGTTAGCTCACAGTTCCTAGCGCTGCCTGGGGCTCGGGGCTAATTTTCCCAAACAATTATACCGAGGGGTCTGTAACGTGCCAGGAAAGAGGCCCAGGTGGCCCGCCGAGGTTCGATATGTCCTGGTAGTATTTTATGGGCCAAGGAACAAGCAACATGTGATTTGGGTATTTTTTTGTTGGTGTTAGCCCACGGTTCCTGGCGCTGCCCAAGGCTCGGGACCAACTTTCCAAAAAAATTATATCGAGGGGTCTGTAACGAGTCAGGTAAGAGGCCCAGGTAGCCCGCCGGGGTTGGATATGGTCTGCTATTATTTTATGGGCCAAAGAAGTAGAAACAAGGCGATTTGGGCAGTTTCTTTAGGGTGTTACCCACGGTTCCTAACAATGCTCGAGGCCAACTTTCCCAAAACATTATACCGATGGGTCTATGACGAGTCCCAGGTGGCCCACCGAGGTTTGATATGGCCTGTGAGTATTTTATTGGCCAAGAATAAAGAAACAGGCAATTTAGGCAGTTTTTCTTGGGTGTTAGCCCACAATTCCTGGCGCTGCTCAGGGCTCGGGGCCAGCCTTCCCAAAAAATTATACCGAGGGGTCTGTAACGAACCAGGAAAGAGGCCCAGGTGGCCCGTCGTGGTTGGATATGGCCTATTTGTATTTTATGGGCCAAGGAACAAGAAATAGACAATTTGGACATTTTTTCGTGGGTGTTAGCCCACAGTCCCTGGCGCTGCCCAGGGCTCAGAGTTAACTTTCCCAAAAAATTATACTGAGAGGTTTGTAACGAGTCAGGCAAGAGGCCCAATTGGCCCGCACGGGTTTGATATGGCCTGGTAGTAATTTATAGGCCAAGGAACAAAAATTAAATGATTTGGAAAGTTTTTCATGGGTGTTAGCCCACGGTTCCTAGCGTTGTCCGGGGATAGAGGGAAACTTTCCCAAAACATCATACCGAGGAGTTTGTAACGAGTCAAGCAAGAGGCCCAGGTAACCGGCCGAGGTTGGATATGGCCTGGTAGTATTTTATGATCCAAGAAACAAGTAACAGGTGATTTGGGTAGTTTTTTGTGGGTGTTATCCCATGGTTCCTGGCCTGCCCGGGGCTCAGGGTCAACTTTCCCAAAATTTTATTCTGATGGGTTTGTAACGAGCCAGGCAAGAGGCCCAGGTGGCTTTTGGGGGTTGGATATGGCGTGGTAGTATTTTATGGGTCAAGGAATAAGAATAGGCAATTTGAGCAGTTTTTTGTGGGTGTTAGCCCACGGTTCCTAGCGCTACCTGGAGCTCGAGGCCAACTTTCCAAAAAATTTATACAAAGGGGTCTGTAACGAGCCAGGCAAGAGGCTCAGGTGGTCCGCCGGGGTTATATATAGCCTTGTAGTATTTTATGGGCCTAGGAACAAGAAACAGGCGATTTGGGCAATGTTTTGTGATTTTTACCCCACGATTCCAAGCGTTGCCCGGGGCTCGAAGCCAACTTTCCGTAAAAGCTATGTCGAAGGGTCTGTAACAAGTCAGGCAAGAGGCTCAGGTGGCCCTCCGGGGTTGGATATGGCCTGGTAGTATTTTATGGGCCAAGGAACAAGAAATAGGCGATTTAGACAGTTTATTATCGGTGTTAGCCTACAGTTCCTGGCGCTGACCGGGGCTCGGGGCCAACTTTCCCAAAATATTATACCGAGGGGTCTATAATGAGGAAGGAAAGAGTCTTAGGTGGTCCGCCGGAGTTAGATATGGCCTCGTAGTATTTTTTGGGTCAAAGAACAAGAAATAGGCGATTTGGATAGTTTTTCGTGGGTGTTAGCCAATGTTTCCTAAGGTTGCCTGGGCTCGGGGCCAACTTTCTTAAAACATTATACCGAGGGGTCATTAACGAGCTAAGCAAGAGGTTCAGGTGGCCCACAGGGGTTAGATATGGCCTAGGTTGAATTTATAGGCCAAGGAACAAGAAACAGGCGATTTGGGCAATTTTTCATGTGTGTTAGCCCACGGTTCCTAAACCCTGTCGGGGGCTCGGGGCCAACTGTCCTAAAAAATCATACCGAGGAGTCTCTAACGAGCCAGGAAAGAGGCCCAGGTAGCCCCCCGAGGTTGGATATGACCTGGTAGTATTTTAAGAGTTAAGGAACAAGAAACAGGCGATTTGGGCGGTTTTTCGTAGGTGTTAGCCCACGGTTCCTGACGTTGGCTGAGGCTCGGGGTCAACTTTTTCAAAAAAGTATTCTGAGGGGTCTGTTACGAGTCAGGCAAGAGGCCCAGGTGGCATGTCGGGGTTGTATATGGCTTGGTAGTATTTTATGGGCCAAGGAATAAGAAACAGGTGATTTGGGCAGTTTTTCGTGGGTGTTAGCCCACGGTTCCTGGCGCTGCCCGGAGCTCCGGGCTAACTTTTCTAAAACATTATACCAAGGGGTCTGTAACGAGTCAGGCAAGAGGCCCAGGTGGTCCGTCGGGGTTGGATATAGCCTTGTAGTATTTTATGGGCCAAGGAACTAGAAACAGATGATTTGGGCAATTTTTCATAGGTGTTAGCCCACGGTTCCTAACGCTGCCCGGGTCTCGAAGCTAACTTTTCCAAAAAACTATATCGAGGGGTTTGTAACAAGCCATGAGAGACGCCTAGGTGGCCCTCCGGGGTTGAATATAGTGTGGTAGTATTTTATTGGCTAATGAACAAGAAACAGGCAATTTTGGTAGTTTTTCATCGGTGTTTGCCCACAGTTCCTAGCGCTGCCCGGGGCTCGGGACCAACTTTCCTCAAAAATAATACTGAGGGGTCTGTAATGAGCAAGGAAAGAGGCCTAGGTGACCCATCGGAGTTAGATATGGCCTGGTAGTATTTTATGGGCCAAAGAACAAGAAACAAGCGATTTGGACTATTTTTTGTAGGTGTTAGCCCACGCTTTCTGGCGCTACCCGGAGCTTGGGGCCGACTTTCCCAACTAAATATACTGAGGGGTCTGTAACGAACCAGTCAAGAGGTCAGGTGACCTGCCGGGCTTAGATATGGTCTAGTAGTATTCTATGGGCCAAGAAACAAGAAACAGACAATTTGGGCAGTTTTTCATGTGTGTTATCCCACGGTTCCTGGAACTGCCCGGGACCCGGGGCTAACTTTCCTAAAAATTATACCGATAGGTCTGTAATGAGCCAGGCAAGAGGCTCAGGTGTCCCGCCGGTGTTGGATATGGCCTGGTAGTATTTTATGGGTCGAGGAACAAGAACAAGGCGATTTGGGCAGTTTTTCGTTGGAGTTAGCCCATGGTTCCTGGCATTTCCCGAGGCTCGGGGCCAACTTTCCCAAAAAATATATACAGAGGGGTCTGTAACGAGCTATGCAAGAGGCCTAGGTGGCCCGCAGGGGTTAGATATGACCTGGTAGTATTTTATGGGCCAAGGAATAAGAAATAATTGATTTGGGCAGTTTTTCATGGGTGTTAGCCCACAGTTCATAGCGCTGCTCCGGGCTCGGAGCCAACTTTCCCAAGGCGCTGCTCGAGGCTCGGATGCAACTTTTTCAAAAATTATACCAAGGGGTCCGTAACGAACCTAGCAAGAGGCCCAGTAGGCCCCGCCGGGGTTGGATATGGCCTGGTAGGATTTTATGGCCAAAAGAACAGGAAACAGGCGATTTGGGTAGTTTTTCATGTGTATTAGCCCACAGTTCCTAGTTCTACTCGGGGCTCGTTGCCAACTTTCCCAAAAAATTATACTGAGGGATCCGTAACGAGTCAGGCAAGAGGCCTAGCTGGCCCGGCAGGGTTGGAGATGGCCTTGTAGGATTTTATGGGCCAAGGAACAGGAAACAGGCGATTTGGGACATTTTTCGTGGGTGTTACCCCACGGTTCCTGGGGCTGTCCAGGGCTCGAGGCTAACTTTTCTGAAAAATTATACCGAGCAGTCCGTAACGATCCAGGCGAGAAGCCCGGGTGGACCAGCGGGGTTGGAGATGGTCTGGTTGATTTTATGGGTCAAACAACAAGAAACAAGTGATTTGGGCAGTTTTTCGTGGATGTTTGCCCACAGTTCCTGGCGCAGCCCGGGGCTCGAGGAAAACTTTCCCAAAAAATTATTCCAAGGGGTCCGTAACGAGCCAGGCAAGAGGCCTAATTGGCCCTGTGGGGTTGGAGATGGCCTATTAGGATTTTATGGCCAAGGAACAGGAAACAGGAAACAAGAGGCCTAGCTGCCGGGGGCTAAGGACCAACTTTCCTTAAAAATTATATCGAGGGATCCGTAACAAACCAGGAAAGAGGACCAGTTGTCCCAGTGCGGTTGGAGATGGCCCGGTAGGATTTTATGGTCCAAGTAACAGGAAATAGGCGGTTTTGGTAGTTTTTCATGGGTGTTAGCCTATGGTTCCTAGCGTTGCCCGGATCTCGGGGTCAAATTTTCCAAAAATGTAGACTGAGGGGTCCATAACGAGCCAGGCAAAAGGTCCTGCTGGTTCAGGTGGTTGGACATGGCCTGGTAGGAATTTATAGGGCAAGGAACTAGAAATAGGCGATTTGGGCAGTTTTTCGTGGGTGTTAGCCCACGGTTCCTAGGGCTGCCCGGGGCTCGGGACCAACTTTCCTGAAAATTTATACTGAGGGGTCCGTAATGATCCCGGCAAGAGGCCCAGGTGACCCGAAAGCATTGGAGATCGCCTGGTAGGATTTTGTGGGCCAAGGAACAGGAAGTAGGCGATTTGGACCCTTTTTCGTGGGTGTTAGCCCACGGTTCTTGGCGCCGCCCGGTGCTCGAGGCTAACTTTCCCAAAAAATTATACCGAGGGGTCCGTAACGAGCCCGGCAAGAGGCCCAGCGGCATTGGAGATCGTCGGATAAGATTTTATGGGCCAAGGAATAGGAAACAGGCGATTTGGGCCATTTTTCATGAGTGTTAGCCCACAGTTCTAGGCGTTGCCCAGAGCTCGGGCCAACTTTCTCGAAAATTATACCGAGGGGTCCGTAACGAGCCCGACAAGAGGCCCAGGTGGCCCGACGGCATTAAAGATCGTCTGGTAGAATTTTATGTGTCAAGGAACAAGAAATAGGCAATTTCGATAGTTTTTCATAAGACGACGCCCAAGAGCGTTTTATGGGCTCCAGAACAGGAATCAAATTTTTCGTGGGTATTAGCCCACGGATTCTGAGGTTGTCGGGACTCCATGCCCATTTTTCTTAGAAAATTCCTCATTTCCATCCGTGAATTTAACAATTTTTAATTAATGAAATCGATTTCATAACTTCAATTATTTTTACACGAGCAATACATGTGAAATTTTTTTCCGGAATTTAGTTACTAATTCTTGTGAGAAAATACTTATCATGTTTGCCATGACTAACATCATTTATTTGCTCGTATTGTACATGCTGATTTTCTTAATTAGATATTTTCTCGTGTTTACATCTTCGCTTAAACACAATTGTCTCTTCTGTTTGATCTATAATACAATTGATGAAGTAGCTAAGAAATTAGGATAAATGAGTTTGGATTTTTCTTTTGGAAGAGAACATTCTTAAAAGCTGAACAGTGACAAAGATTTTCCACTAGAAAGAGGATCCAAATCTGCTACTATACTTGTTACAACAAATTCCAACCTGTAACTTAGGGCAATAGAGATATAATTAATACAAACCCACATCCTAATACACTACAATTCTATTTTTGGAACAAATAATAATTTCACTAGCCCTTCCAACATTCTTCTCCGCAAAAAGAATTATGCCTGCACACTCTGCAACAGAGAGATAATTGCAGACAGTAACCAAGTCAGCCGTTCAATTTAGCGCATAACTGCCCCATAAATTATATGCTACAAGAGGCTTGGTCTCATTCCAAATATGATACCGAAAGACTTGCGTCCTTGAATCTTGGCTTCTATTACCAATCATTCCCCACTTCTTAACGGACAGAATTACCGAGCAAACAACTCTCAACTCAGGTTACCATGATTACTATTTTGATTTAACTGCACCCCATTTTCTTCACTAGTGGATCCATTCTCTTTGATTGTAGTGAATCCATTCTCTTTGATTGTAGTGAATCCATTCTCTTTAATTGATCCGTTTGTAGGAGCAGAAATGATGCTTCTTTCCAACGAATTCACAGGTGGCTCTGCTGCAACCACCGACTCAACTTGTGTCTGCTGCTGCTGTAATAATTCCATACGCCTCAATGATGGCACATCTCCATCACAGTACCTTCGCCACATACTCCTATATATTGACTCGATATTTCGGGTGAACTTTGCCCCATCACAAAGTGGTGATTTTGACATCAGTTCTCGAAGACTCATTCTCAAGTTTGATAGAGATGTAACATCTGAAGCCAACTGAATAGCTGACTCAACGTACTCATCTTCATTCCTCGCCACAAGGTTTTCTAACCCTAAAACGCAAAATTACCCACAAATTGTACAATGCATAAGTGCAAGAGTCCATAATATGCAGGGATATAATAAGAGTAAGGTCAAAGAGTACTTGCCGACTGTCTTAAGAAGACTCACACCAACATTGTGAGCGTGTACGGAACCTCCCATAGTGACACAAGGAACTCCCATGTATAGTGATTCACATGTGGTAGTTGTTCCGGCATAAGGAAAAGTATCCAAGCTACAAAAGGAGGTCTATTTAGTTTCTTACGGAACATCAACCTATCAAATACAAAATGTCTCTGCAGCTTCCATGACAAGATATGGTGCAACTTACTATTGACAATCTTGCAGCAAATTTGTATATTTGTAGTAAACAACGTAAAGAAATAGTTTACTTCAGTGAAGAAAACACAAACACATAACCTTTAATTTAGAATTTTATAGCAATGATCACTTGAAAAAGCATGACATTGAAAAATATAGAAAGTTGCACAATTTGCAGAAGCAAATTGATAAATCACCACCTATGAGTAAGATGAGAAGAAAATATGCATGCTAAGGGTGGCCAACCCTCTTAAGAATATATCCTAGAAAGAAAGAAGAGATATGGAGATAGTAATAGCATCATATTCGTTGGGTATCCTCAAAGTGAAACTTGACACCCATATAAATTTCGAAGTGGACCTAAAAGACAGCCTTCTGAACAATTTTACAAATATGAAATCAAAAGCTTACGCGGATTGCCGAATATAAGGAGGTCACATAAGCAAAGACATTACCTAATGTCCATGAGGGAATACGCTTGCATATGATCATGATTTAGAAGGATTAAAGGCAAAAGATCAACTCTCTGTGGCTCCAATCCCAACTCCTCTAGAATTGAGAGAAATCTCTGCCTCACGCTATCACAACAGAAAGGCTTGCACTTAACAATTAGCCGAGAATGTGGAACTGCACATAGAATTCTTGCCCAAACTTGCAGAACTTTAGGTGTTATCTGTATTGAAAGCAAGTTAGCAAGAATAAAAAGGACAAAGAACCACAGAATGCTATCAATGAATGAACGAATGCAGTTGCACTTCAAAAAGCATGAAACAATCCCACCAAACGCTTCTCAATGACACATGTTTCCAGATTAATACCTTGGCAAGATTGTTGAAGCTACCAAATGTAACAAAGCCATTGGATAAAGCAGGTGCTGGACACACTGGCCCAGCTTCAGGAGAGGGTGTATAACAAAGAAAGCTATTTGGCAATCGGACTAACTCTTCCACGTGTCTGCCAATAAAATTGAAAGAATTAGCCACAAGATAGTCCTGAGATAAAACTTGGTAAGGCCAACATGAAAAAAAACTTTCTCCCACTTCTGTTTTGTGTTGGGAGGATCAGCCATAGCATCAGTGATTCTATAATCAATAGTGGGCAAACCAGTTGTGTTGGGGTATCCAATCCAAGTCACCTAACAGGAGAAACATATAGAATCATGAGACAGCGCAATAACAGCTCAGAAGTTCTGCCATAGCAAGTAGCTTAGCTAAAGACCATTCATAGCAGGGAAGCTTTAAAAATTAAAAACATAAGCATCCTTTCAGAGAAATATTGTGAGTTCTCCACATGACATTCAACAAGAGTTGTTGAATTACCATAAAACCAAAACGACAGCAGAATGAACTAACTTCCCCATTTCAGAAAAGATCCACCTTTGGCTTCAGATGTCTTTATGAACTAATTAAGTTACCAATTTCAAATGAAAATTTTGAGTTGACAGGCAATTGCTGGACAGCCATTTTATAACAATTCCAACCACCCATGCGATTCTCTTAGTAAATTGTTACCAATGTATCTAAGAACAAAATTGCCATATGATCAAAGAATGTGAAGTACGCATTTTCCCTTCATACTCTATAAAATCCAGAAATTGAATCATACAAAATTACTAGGCTAGAATGGCTGAAAGCCATTCCAATATAATTTGGAATGAGATAGAATGCATACACACTCATGACTTAATATTTCATGATGCACACCAATCTCCAAAACTTCTTAAGAAATGTGAAATTAGTAATACCAACAACATGCAACACATCTACCTATATTGGTCAAGCTCTTGGAAGCATAAAAGTCGAGAAACAATGAAAGGAGATATCCTTTTGGAATTGTTAATAAGCCTGATAAAGGAAAACAGAAGAACCATCGAATTCCAGCTTCTCATTGTATGCGAGTCCAGCTTAACCATTTCCCGTTAGTATATCCAAAAAAAATGGAAGACCAGATCTTTCCCTTAAAAGCCAGACATATTTCATGTGATGCAGTAGGGCCTCAAGCCAGAGCAGCAATATCGAAATCGGAAACAACCAAGGTTAGGACATAAGATAAAGATTACCTGTACAGGCGCAGGTCGGCAAGCCATCGTTCCCAGTTTATTATTTGCAGTGTGGCCTGTAAGTTCAACCATGATATCAACTTTATCTTCTCTGATCATGCTGGATACCTTTTTCTCATCAATCCCGTAGATATCCCTCCAGACACCACCCTTTTTCAAGACTTTGTCCTTAAACCTGTTTGTTTTTGCATCTGCCTGCAATTCCAAAGAGCATGTCTTAGTGATTTTGCCCGAAGAATGGCTTAATGATATAATCCGAACAGCAAACTAAGAGCTGTCATAAAAAAAGACAAATGAATGATCGGGAATTGATGAATGAATGATCGGGGGTTGAAAAGAATACCTTTACAACAGCTGAATAAACCACCACCTTGTAGTTAGTATAGTCGTGATGGGCAAGTGGTGCTTCGATAAAGTATGAAACAGAATGAGTAAAATAATCAGGCGAGACATATCCGATCACAAGTGGCCTTTCCGGGACTTTTAAGTTGTCCCATGAAGTATACTGTGGATATAATTTCATAAAACGTCGACCCCAGTCTCTGCATTCATGCAACTTACCGTCAGGGTAAGCACCAACAGATACAGAAACAGAATAATGCAAAAACAAATACACAGCCAACTACAGGTACATGTACATTTCTAATCGTAATGACAAAGGCCACCTGAAAATTTTTGCCATCATCTTTAATAAGGTTATATATGGGATTTTGGAGAGTCCCATTCATCCAAGAAGCAGGTGACGAAAAGAAAAATACAGGAATAATGATTTTATTTTTTTTTGATGAAGTGAGATTTCATTAAGGTACAATTTATGAAAAAATGGATCTGGTCTTATCCAGCACCTCTGGTTAAGTATGAAGGAGTACTTACCACTCCACCGCAACCCTTGTTGATACAGCAAAAAAGTTTAACTAAACAACTAGCCTTAAGCTTACAAATTGGAGTTAAAACTACATTGAAAGATCTCCTGTTCCAAATAAGCAAAATATACAAGCTTGGGTCAGACTTTCCTGATGGGTTTTCTAACTTCCGTAGAGCTCCAACTAGTGCAGGCATCTCTGATATTGAAGGGCATGGACCAACTTATACCAAAAAGCACTAGGAACATGTTTCAAAAGTGTGTTGCAAAAGGGCAGTGAAACATAAGGTGGTTGATGCTTTCTGAAGTTGACTGACACATGTTAAAACACCTATTGACCCATTCAAATCTTCCTCTCATAAGATTGTCTTGAGTGAGGCGTGCTTCTTTTAAGGCTGTCCAAGTAAAAAACAAGACTAAGCGGGAAGTTTAGTCTTCCAGACTAACTTCCAGGGCCATAGATCAATCATCATCTTATTAGAGCTCAAGTGTTCATATCCTGCCTTGACTGTGTATAAACCCCTTCTGCCATAAAACTCACTTCCTGACAAATCCAGAAAAATGCAAGGCTAAACACTTGCTGGAGGAAACTTGTTATCTCATTTCCTTTGAAAGTTATTGCAGATCACGGGGTAATGCTAACATCAGCAGAGCTAATGAGAAACTTGAGGGCAGGTGAGCTTTCTTGTAAACTTGAAAAATTCAACCTCAAAATGTTGACATCAATGAGCCTTCTCCAACCTCTATTTCAATCACCTTTTTGCCAGGTAGACAGAAATATCTACTGGATCATCAGTAAGGTTATTTTGTGTCCTCATCGAAACAAAGTTGTCAAACCCCCAGGGCTTAGTTCATGCGGCAAAGGTTGAGAGACTAGTGATTTAGGTCCCAGGTTTGAGCCCTTTGTCGTGCGAACTAAGCTTGGTATTTAAGTGAATGTTTGGACTGGCTTATTTTAAGTGGCTTTTGGCTTTTGAGTTTTCTTTAGTTTTAGGGATGTTTGGCAAAAACAAAAAGTTCTTTTAAGCACTTGTTTAAAGGCTAAAAAGGTAAGAAAAAAGTCAGAAGCCAAAAGTTGGGGACATTTTAGCTTATAAGCCACTTAAAAAGCCCATCCAAACACCCCCTAAGTAGATAAGGATAGAAGATAGGCCCCAACAGTGTGGGTGCCCAAACCACAACTGATTCTACTCAAAGAGTCCACACTCCCCGACAATGTAGAGGCAACTTTGGAAACTTGACCCATAAGGGAATTATCTTGAGCACCACTTCTGCAAAATCAAACTCAGCTGTCCACAGTTTATTAACAAGGGGTCTATTATTTAAGAGTTGAGGACCAGAATAGATCATCTCATTCCTGTCCTCAATTGCTTGCCTCCATTGACATAAGATGATAGCTTGCCTCCGTTGCTAACTTTCCTAGTTCATTTCTGGTTTTGAAAGCTCAACCCACCTTCACACCATTTTGTGACTTGACACTTCAAAACCTTTCTCTTTTTTTTGAGAGAGAAAGACTCAAACCTTTCTCAGCGAGCTTGTTCCCAAGTGATAGGGTGTTCTATCCAACATTATTTCCAGCCTCAGTTTGCCTTCCGCCATTGGGGTCTGGGTTACAACCCCATATGTCACCGTTCCATTTGTCAACTCAACCCCCAACATTTGAAGACTATGGTTTAGTGGAATATCTCCATAGATCACATGTCCCGACCTCACAAATCAATAGCCTTCTCCAACCCAGTCGTTGTTCCATCCACAACTTGTGAACCTGGTTCCGTAGTTACCAGCTTAAACTTTGTGCACATGCAGTCGCAGGAACATTCTATAGCTGCATCACAACTCCCTGGCTCCCTGATGGAGAGTAAGCGTTACTCTCACTCTTACTTGGGAGGGCAGCCATGGGTCATTAGGATCACCCAGGGAAGCTTGCTCAATGGGTATTTCCAATCTAATGATAGGTGCTGATTGCTTGCTATTCTTCACGAGCTTAGGGTGCGATAAGTCTAGCTGGCATCTTTCTTGACCGACCCTTTGCCATTCTGGCAATGAGTGCACACTAGTGGCCACTAAAGTGGTCTAAGAAGGAGAGAGAAATTACAAGCTATTCCTACTTATATTAGAATCATATCATATTTACATTTGACCTAGTAGGTGAAATGGAGAGTCCATATAACATAGGACTAGAATTATATTGTAGCACTGGCTTCCCCACTGTATAGATAGGAAGAAAATTATGCTAGAAGGATTTACCAGAAGATGAAAAGATGAGATTTATGTGGTTTAACTCACTCCTACCTAATGGAACTTATGATTGATCTCATGAAAATGGATTAAAAAAGAGGTTTCTATGGGCACAAGAATCGTAGTTACATAGTGTCGCAAAGGGAGAAGTTGATATCTATGATTCTGTGAAGCAGACTACAATAAAGGTTCCCATGTCCATGTTAGGGACCATATTGTATATATCCCACATCAACATCAAGATTATATAGCAGACATGATTGACCACATATACTATATACCACATACATACTATTCCTTTTAATACAGTCTCCTTTTTTTTTTTTTTTATAATTAAGAAATCCATCTGTGGCCTGCCCTTTGGACCAACCACAACCTTCTAAACTCAGTGGAAAATGGGTCCGCCCTTCTACCCTTCTCCACTTAAATACCAAGCTTCGCTTTGCATGGTGTGGGGCTAGAAACTATGACCTCAGTCACAAATCCTCCACCTTTTGCCACTCGAGCTAGGCCCTGGGGGCCCTTTTAATGCACAATCATAGGAAACTCATATGTTAGTCATGTGCTTAAAAAGTTAAAATATAGTTATTATTCGTATTATGCTATTGGTGTTTCCTCTGATAAGAATCTCATATGGCTATTGTTATTAGTACTATGTGCATTGGCTATCTTCTGTGCAAAGACGACTTTCCGAATTCTTCCCTACTCTTTCAGCACGCACATCATTCTTTCTTTATCCTTCTACCCTACTTGTTAATTTCCCTTTTTCTCCAATGCTTGGGTAGCACATGCAGCATCATATATTAGACAATAGATCCCAAGAAAGAAGCAAATAAAACCTGTGAGCCTCATATAACTTGTCATCAGTTCCTTCATTAATGTAGTTCATGGCAAGTAACCGATTCTGCAGAACACAAAGTTAAAGATACATGAGACGGGGTATAGAAAATCCAAAAACTTCTAAACGAAAACCCAAAAATTGACATCTCATTTTCTTCAAGTAAGAAATTCCCCTCTCATATGCATAATAAGTCAAGAGATTATCAAGACACTGTCTCACTTTTAAATATATTGCATTCCAACTTCTCATTTTTGTCTTAAAGGACCTGAAATATGACAGCTTATCCTATCTGACAATTATTTTTTATTTTGAGAAAAAGAAATAGGATAAGTAGCCAATGCTAAACACCCATCAAAAGCAGCATCTAACAATAGAATTCATCTACCGTTACAATTATTTTCAAGACAAGTATTAATATAAAAAGGTCTGGCATAAAAAGTCAAGAGTCGGGATACTTCCAGAATCACAAGAGAAGCAATACCTGGCCTGCATTTCGAGAATCAGGATCTATCTTGAGGCACTGCTCATATGCTTCAATGGCCAGAGATATATTGCCTGCATCCCTGTAAAGAACTCCTGTACAATTCCCAACAAATAGTTGATTATCCCATTAACCTAAGGAGTAATACTTCTTCAAGGAATTAAAATATGCATCTTCAAGGTTAATCAGTTCCCATAATTAAATGGATTACTTCGACAAATGTGACAAAGCATAAACAACCTAAAAAATGGCTCTAATATTTTGGAAGAACTTATCAATAAAATTGCATGGCTTAGCAACAAATTTGTGGATGATAACATCAGAAAAGTGGAAACAGAAAACACCATAAAATACAGGGACAACCACCTCGAAACAATCATTTTCTCAAGCCGTAGGAGGAGAAAGCTTCCTATACGTTTCAAGCAGTTACATTATAAATCTCTGAAATAATGTTCTAGAAAAGTAGCACCATAACAACTTAAGGCACAAACGAGATAGATAATTTTCTTCTTTTTCTCTTTTTTTTTTTCCTGAGGGGCTAGGTGGAGCAAATAGTATATAGAAACCGGGATCAAGAAGGGATATAGACACGAGATGCATAGAGAAACAAGAACAGACCTTAAGTTTACACACATAAAAGAGAGGTGGAAATAAAGACCTAAATTATTATATGCCTCTGCATATGTTGGGTTTGCAATGATAGCTTTCTCAATCATGCTAGCAGCGGCGTCCATTTTACCCTGCAAGCAATCAAAAAGATGCTACTCATGACAGGACATAATAACGCTAAACAGACACTAGAAGATAGCAATCAATGTTCACCTGAACAGTGTAAACTACTCCAAGATTGTTTAACGACTGAGAAAAGTTTGGTTTGATTGACAAAGCCATCTGGAAAACATGCAATCGCAACTTGAATAAAATATAAATCTCCTCAGCCAATCCAAATATTTAAAAAAATAATAATAATAAGATAATTGCCTGATAGCATTCCACTGCTTTATCAAGGTTGTCCCTATCCTTGTATATCACTCCCAAATTGTTGCATGCTTCAGCACAGTGAGGATTAAAGTGGAAAGCAAGTTCATAAAACACAATAGCCTGCATGTGAAAATAAATCATCAACACCTTCACAATGGAATCAACAAGAATAAGTTTCTCATCCAGGAGAAGAAATGACTAACAAGAGTCGAATGAGGGGAAAAAGAGAGTAGATATTGGAAAGGTACTGAAAACTAAACACTTGAGGCACTATACATGTATATACTCTCTCTGTCCCATTTTAATGGCCTTGTTTGACTGGGCATAGAGTTTAAGAGGCTTTTGATACTAATGATCTAAAACAAGCCATAGACACGTGTGGTTATAAATCATCTCATGAAGGGGAAATGAACATTTTAAAGTTAAATGATTTTTCTAAATATAAAAAAGTGGTCATTCTTTTTGGTACAGACTAAAAGAGAAGTTTGCCACATAAATTGGGACAGATGGAATAGTAAAGTATGAACCTCAGCCATTGTGGGCTGCAGAAATAAGCACAATCCCTGAAAAAATGTGGCTCTTCAATGTTGAACTAGATACACCACAAAACCAACCAACAACCTCACAGCTGATAACTCAATAATCCTATTACAGCATTATGCTACAGCCCTTATGTCAACAGCAAGAGCACATATTATTCTATGTTGTCATTTTAGAAATAAGTGGAGGGCCTTGAGCACAAAATTACCATATCAAATTTCAGCATTTCACCATAAGCAACACCCAGATTATACATTGCATCAGCATAGTGCCAGTTATAGCAAAGAGCTTTCTTGTAATATGCCACACCTTGGTTGATGTCTCCTTCCAATTTAACCTGAATAGAAAAACGAAGAATTCATAAGCATGAAGAGATTTTGGAAGTTCTAAAAGAAGTAATAAGTGTGAGAAATATAGGAGAAAATATTATTGAATTGTTTTCTACATTATTACATTGAGACCCTATTTATAGATACTAT
>JBCEWC010001988.1:0-37015 GCA_038996855.1 Solanum aculeatissimum
TGAGTTTTATGTGTAAATGATATATTTGTTCATAAAACGCATTCGTCAAATGCGTTTTATGTGTAAATGATATATTTGTTCATAAAACGCATTTGTCAAATGAATTTTATGTGTAAATGAGCTTTTGGAAAACCCTCATCTAAAAGAATCGAGCCCCATAGGCCTCATTTCAAGACGAGTTTCAAATTTAAAAACTTAAGTGATTATTTTTTCCACCCACAAAATTACAACATTTTATAAAAAATTTAAATACATGGTCAAACACAACTCTATTTTCAAATACTATTTTGACTTTTTTACAAGTTCTTTTTTTTTTTCAAATATCTCATTTTCATATCCAACACCTACTTAGTCATTGATCACCTAATTAAATTAAAGTACCTCCATATTTCCCTATAAATATATCAACCTATCTTGTATTTTCATTCAATTCCCATCATAATCTCAACAAACTTTCTCCATATTCACCAAAAACCAAATTCCAAAAAGTTTTTCTTTTAAATCATACATAAAAATATCATGGTTATTTTTAAAGGTTTTGTTACATTTTTACTTATATTTTCCATTTTCACCACTCCAAATATTTCATTATTAGCAAAAGCATCAAGGCCTTTGGATATGATACAAAAAAAGACTCTTTTAACATCTTTGCCTAGAGGTTCTGTTCCATCATCAGGTGCTTCTCCATGCACCAACATCCCTGGCCAAGGCAGCAGCGGCTCGTGCCCGTAAATCGATAAAAGGTTTATCGGCTTTTTATCATCTTGGTATCGAGCTATTTTTCATGACCATTTCAACAGTATCGTCATCGCGGTAGAGATTTGGTACATAAGCAACACGTATGCTGTGACATATGCATGGATCTTCAAGGATGTTTCGTGGTGCCTAAGGAAACTTAGAACGTAGAAAAGTTTCCTCTTAGTAAATTAATTAAATTATTTGCAAGTGTAATATGGATTCACTATTTTTTAATTCATTGGTTTGTTTCATTTTCTTTTTATTTGATGTAAATAGAGAAATAGAAAAATATATCTGAAAAATGAGTTTTCAATTTTCCTTTGTATACATTACTTGCAACGTATCGAGACAAGGGTCTACCAGAAACCACTGTAATTGCGTACACCAGCAACTGAGCCACTTTATGCTCGTTGAAAAATTATATTGTTTGGCTAGGTTAAAATTTTAGCTACCCTCTTGACGTGCTTGACACTATTCAGTAAAATTTTCGACTCCATCACTAATTACGCACCATGAAAAAGAATGTTAAAATAAAAATAATGCTACTCATGTGTACTAATTTATTTATTTGCCATACGAAGTCCACGTCCAACTAAATCAACGCATGCAACACAAGGGTCCTTATAGTATTCTTTTTGGGGTATAACTATAAGACGTGTGAGACGTGTAGGATTAAACATTGGAAAAAAGAACTTTGTTTTTCTGTCCCACTTATTGAAAGACCAAACTGACACAATAGCCATCCAACATTTTTCAATCAAAAAATAGTGATTTTTTTTGCAGTGACGCAGCTGAACCAAACCTCTCAAGGCTATGCTATATGATATATTTTTATTACTGATAACTTGAAAGAGAGCCTTGAACTAGTAAAATTGTTGTCATTTAACCAGCAAAATCACAGGTTCAAACCTTGAAAACAGCCTCTAGTCAAAATGCAAGTCTTAAACAGTCTCTAGTCAAAATGCAAGGTAAGACTGTGATCAGACCCTGCGCGTAGCGAGAGCAGCAAGTTTGCCCAAGATGCATCTTACAGCAGCAAAGTATTAATAGCATACATCAAATTTGGGAGGAATTTAAGAGAAGGGCCAAACTTCTATACTGTCAGTAGTAATCAATCTGAGGAGCAATAGCAAAGCCATGGTTTTTTTAAGTTAAAATTTGAAACAAAGAAGCAGAATCACCCTATACAATGTTTCCTGTAAAGACCAAAAGGCTCTTCTCAATCAAACTGCATTATTACAAAGGAAAACAGAGAAAATATTCAAGGCTAGGCTCCGCTAAAGAAGCTTTTAAAGGCCATTTGAAGGCCTAAATACTCCATACCCGTTGACACCGCAAGCCAAGTTTGAGTAGTCGGGGGAGGGATATGGATGACTACCATCAATAGTCCCATTCCTCATTCCGATAAATGATGGATCAGAACCCATCATTTGCCAGTGACTAGGAACTAACCCGTCAATATGATGATGCCCGTTATTGAGTCGTGGGTCAGTCTGCATAATCATATCACTAGCACTATCAAAAAGGCCTCCAGAGTAATTATGCTGGAACATGTCATGATAACTTCGCGATCGTTCAAACCTACAAGAGCTCGATGAGGGACCTAGATCAACTGGCGTGCTGATACTGCCTGGGAATGCAAACCCATGATTCAGATGCTGCAACCCACTGCTAAAACTTTGAAAGCCTGAGTCAGGCATAACAGTCCTTCCAATCCCATGATCCTCGTTCAGTAACTCGTTAATAATATCAAGATGAGGAAATTCATCAGCTGATACACTCTGGGGTTGGCGTCCAGACGTGCATGCCAGATAATCGGGAAGGTGGTCATGCGTTCTGTTGTTTACAGCCTTGAACATATCAAAATTCCTAATTCCATCTGATGCAGAAGGATGATCTTGAGACATACTCCTGCTGCTGTCCCTTTGGGGACAATCCCACTGCAGTCCATTCTGCATGTTGCCATTATTATTCACCATTCCATATGAAAAGTTTGGTCTGACAGAACTAGGTTCTGGTCTTTCCAAGCCCTGCGGTAAATATAACGCTGGAGAAATCACTGGAGGCTGTTGAGAGTAAGAATGTGGTGAGTTAACTGCTGGAATTGGAGAATGAGGTTGACCGAAACTAGCTGGAGTTCCAGAAACAGGACTACCCATAATTGCGTTCCGGTAGGACTGAGTAAGATAACTCTGTGTTGCTGGTGAAGGGTCCGAACCTAATCGGCCAGCAGCACTCACTGAACGAGCCAGAGATGGCATTCTCTGAACCATGGAAACAGCAGGGGCAGAAGCCTTAGGTCCAGGAACTAAAGGATCACACAGAGGTCTTGACAAAGCAGGCACTTGTTGCCATTTGAAACTTTCTGTTGTAGCAGACACCGTTACTTGTTGAGACGGGAAGCCCTTCCCAGGCGTAACACAAGTGGCCTGAGCCGCCTTATCCTTCACCCTTGGCTCTACGGTTTTATGAGGATCAGCTTTCAACATCACAACAGTTTCAGATGAATTAGACACCAGAGCTGGTTTATCAGCAAGCTTGGGACCATCTGAAGATGATCTTTTAGCCAAAATAGGATCACTTGTGACTGGGATCTTCATCTGTGACTTTTGCTGAACAGCAGAGCCTGCATCTTTTGCAGGGCTCTTGGGAGAAGACTGGACACTTGACTTCTCCTTGGAAGGTCTCTCTGTCTCAGCCTTCCTAGGCTTCCTCTGCGGCGAAGCTACTACTTCCTGCTCAGAGTAAGAAAGTAAAATGAAGTTCATACCTAGTGGAGACCAACAGAAACATAGCATCTACAGAAAAGAAATTTCCTATAAACTCATAATCGGAAAGGTACATGCATCTTAACAAATAGGAGCAGTTTCCTAGAATTTTCAGTATAAGAATTCCAGTATAACAATTCCTTACATGAAGGTAAGACCATGAAGGTCAGTTTCTGAGAGATTTTTCTTTTCATGCATTTCTATTTTACTTATTGATGTAACAAATGTGACGGAAGGGCATTTAAGGGATATCAGGTCAATGTCGTAAAGTAATGAGAGGCAAGGGAGAGAGAGAAAGGAACCCCCCAAAAAAATATCCTAGGTAAAAGTTATAAAGATCAGCTTGTTAAGAAAATGAATGGGTACAGGGAAGATAACAACCTTCTTCATGTCTCGCTGCTCACTTGACAAAAGCAAAGTAGACTGAGCCTCAGCTGCAGGCGCTCTGCAACTCATATCACTTAGCTTCCCTACATCCGAAACAGCATCTAATGGCTGACTTAGTGTTTCACTATCCCAATCGGCCGCTTTACAAGTTGACTTGTTTCTTTGGTTCCTCCCTCTGAAAAGTTGAAGCATAAAGATTTTAAAGACAACCAAATTTCAAATATATTTAAAATACTCCAGCCCCAAAAAAAGGAAAAAGAAAAAGAGAGCTTACCTGCTGGGTGATTTATGATTTTTATGGTTCGAAGATGTCCATCTGCAAGGCCCATTCAGAACCACTGAAGGAATTGAGTCCGTGGAGCATGTTGATGAACTATCATCCATTACAGAAGGACTTCTCCTTCCTGCTAACCCATTTTGTGCTGCTGAAAGGTCACTTAGCCCACTGCAGCTAGTTTCAGTGGAAGGATGAACTTCCGAGCCGTCAGTACCCCAATTGACAGGACTTGCATCTCTGTCATCAGAGTCGGGATTACTTACCTCTGGCACACAATCTATTGAGTCAGAAACATCCGATCCTGCTTCCAGTACATCTGGTTTTCCAAGCACTGCTTCTGGCTCCTCATTTATGTACTCGTTTCCATCACAAATAGGTCCATCCTGATCAGTCCTATATAGCTCCACCACAACAGATTCTTCATCAATAACCTTATCCTTTATTTTGTGATTATTCCGCTTCTGTTTAGCCTGACATACAAAGCAAGCATGATAAATATATCTATCCTCAAAGCAAGGGCCCTACACTTCATAGATAACACCATCCTGAACTACTCTTTTTTTGTTAGGCAAAAAGCAGAAATATTTTCTGAACATTAAAAAAGGAAACTGACAATTGTGCACTTCCGTGTAGCAAAATCACAAAGGATACCACATTTATGTCCATCTCTGCAGAGAAAGATTACAGTTTTATGTCACTCCCTCTCTCATTCGGTTCTTTAATTTTCCTGTTTGCATTTTTGGGTTGAAAGAGGGCGGAGGAAACCTAGGAGATGAAATGAAATAATCTTCACCAACAATTTGATTCCTCTACATAGCATTCATCCTTTCAACATGCTTTGACAATTACTTGTAGTTCAACTGTTAAGAGTATTTAAAAATTTCTGAAGAAGACAAATGTGAAGGCAGTAAGAGGTCTCTATATGCAATTTGTCCAAAAACTACAAATTTTAGCAAATACTGAAAGCCCGAGACGAGATTTCCAGGCAATAATTACCTAAGGTAAGGCTCAGGTTCACAGACAAATAGATCCAAATCGATTGCTTCTGTTACAACATGCACAAAAAGAATTCAATTCCAAAGCTCGCTTTTTAAGCACTCTTTTGATTTAATGTATTATATCAGACAATCATGGTATAAAACTTAGTATTGCATTATCCAGTGTTTGGTTTTTATTTTCAATCTCGCATCGCTAATCCTGGTATAATATAATACACCGATTGGAGTACTATTGTATACCTAATAGCACATGGAATAACAATACATGGATTAGACGCCAAAAGATAAAAGTACCTTATATATTTTCATCAAACCCATCAACAGTTCAAAACTCATTCAAATTTATATTTACAAAATAAACCCATAATTCAAATTTTAATCTATATATATCATTGTTATATCAAAGAACTAAACGCTCGATAAAAAATAACCATTGCATTACTAATCTCTGCATTACAAAAATACCTTGCAGTGCGATCCCTGCATAGCTGTTTCTAAACCAAACTACTCCTAATGGCTTCAAAAACAGAATTAAACTCGGTGCCAAGGGTTCCACTGTTCAACTAGGAGATACTTAAGAGCCGTAGACCTCCAGTATTGGACAGACCAACAAAGTGATTGTTGGTTCATGGTAATAAATGGTTGACAATGGTTACTACATTATAGAGCTCTTCAATCAAAATTGTACATAAATCATATGAAACACAATACCTGCTTTTTCTTGGACTTCTTTTCCTTTCCAGATGCTCGTTTAGCTTTCTGTTCAGTTTCAGCCAGCCACGCAGCTTCCTCTTCACGGATGAGCTCTTCTTGCCTCTTTAAAGCAACAGCCTCCTGATATGCAACCTCTATTTTACTACAGAAGATGAATGAAAAGGTTAATTGTTAACAATCAACAGCTGCAAGGATAACAAATTGTGCTAAGTAAGAAGCAGAAGACTATAGCCCCTCACAATGAGGAAAATGCAGTTACTGATGCAACTGCTTAACTATTTATGTTAGTGTAACTAATTGTCCAGCACAGAAAGAAAAGTAAGTAACGTATTAAATGGAGTTCATTAAAGACATGCATATAGCCAGCTTGTATGAATGTTTGAGCAACTAGTCACATGATATGAGCATCTCCTTTACCTGATCCGTTATAGAAATGAAGCTTCGAATGTTGGTTTACTTTATTTCCTACCAATCAGTTGAAATCAGCAAGTATATAAAATGTAAAACCTTTAGGCTCTAAGAAAAGGGATTCAAGAGAAGTCTATTCATGGACCTCCTTTGGTCAAAGTATCATGATAATTTTATGAGGGCTCACTACTAAGGTCTGAATTAGTTTGGAGCAAATCTGAAATCGAACGATGAAAGAAAAAGATACTTTGATTTGCTGGAAATGTACCTCATCCAACCCTGGGGTCAAACCATACATAAGTTGTACATAACATATAACAAAGGACACAGAAAAATATACTATATTCCAATTAAATATATAATTTGCAAAATAAAACCAAGAGAAATCCCCAGTACATCTCAAGTATAGAGAAATTGGAATCGAGAAAGAAATAGACCAACATAGATTTAAAAAGTATTTTCAAGGCTCAAGCTAGATCACGAACATGGGTCAGACCTCCAAAATATGATAAAGGCATCCAGCCAAAAACAAGAGAACTAAAAAGCAACAGAATCTACAAGTTCTAACCATTTAAATAGCAAGGCCAAAAGAGAAACTTTTATTCCTCTTATGCATTGCATCACAACTAAGTGTCAAAAATATGCAAATAATTGATTGAAAGAGTTTACCTGAAGATCTGTGCAAGGACAAATATCTCAATGGTCCGACGACCTAATTCAGTTAAACGCCTCTCATCACGCTCAATTGAGTCTTTGTTAAACTCATCTCCGGAAGCGCCATCCTGAAACAAAAGGCAATGGTACAATAGGTAAATGCCTGCGCAGTATGGATACGTGTTACCTGCTAAAAGAAAAGATAAATTGCAAGCATGCAGAGCACAAGCCATGATGTTCAAAATAGCGCACAAGATATGATAACCAAAAAGGACTAGAAATACAAAAGAACAAAATAAATCTATTATGTCCTCCACCCACCCAAAAACACGATTGGGGATCTTCTGAGTTCTTTTGTGTGTGCGTGTGTTAGGGGGAGGGGGGCAGTATCAGGAACAAAGATAATTCTAAGTTAAAAGGTTTTTTGGTAAACAACTGTTTGATGTGCAGTTCAATTTTCCATTAGCACAAAAGCCACAAAATCTTTTCAAATATGAAATTTCTAAACATGGAAACGTATTCCAGCTGACATCAACATAGTAAGCATACTTTTGAATTTTGCCAGACTCCTAAATCAGAGGACCAGATCTATGTCAGAAAATAAACAAAATAAGCAAACAAACAAAGAAATAAAACCAAAAATAGGCAAGACATAAGAAAGTCTTAATCAACAACAGCAAGTGATATTTATATTCAGTTTGATAGCAATGAACAACAGAAGTGCTATCTTCTTCTTAAATATAAATGTAAACCTCCAGTAGATTGTTGGGTTAACATTCTTATCAAAATTGTCAGACATGTATCATCTCTATGTATCCAATTGTGAATATCTTTTTTTAGCTTTATATAGCAAAAAGGAACCTATTCTAACTACTATAACCAATGAATATATTTATTTGGCTTATAGTTTTAACCATGGAATATATTTGGCTTGAAGTTTTAACAAAGACATTCTGTCACTTACCTTTGTACGGTTTTGAGGGCCTTTCTCATCCTTTGGAGGCAATGGCTCCAATGCAGCACTCTCAAGCAATAACAAGACATCATCCACCAGAAAAAACATGTTTTTCTCCAAACGGACTATAGGAACCAGTTGGTCCTCTGCATCCAAATTCTTTGCCTTACCTTTATTGCCCATTGTCTGGCCTTCAAGAGACCTAAGCCCGCTGTACAAGGAGTCCATGACAAGAGTAGAAGTAACCTCCTTCTCTATGAAAAAGCTCTTGACAACCACTTTTAAAATTGAATCTGATCTCTCCTTGGACATGCGGCGCCTGGAATTTTGGTCCATGCCCATCCAAAAAGCACAGAAGCTGAAATTTCATTGCAAGTAGTAACTAAGTTTAGGTGAAAATGTGGAGAAAAATGACCAATGGAAGACTGAAATCAACCATGAGTTATTGGACACAAACAACCTAGCTAGACTAGATACAGCAGAGAGCACCAACCAAAATAGAAGCTAGAGGCCTATAGAAACAAAAAGCCTATGTTTAACATTGTCAAAAGTTTAAGAAAATTGACACCCCTACCTTGACCATCGCGCTCTATCCTCTATCAACTTCCCAAGCTTTACTCGTCGCTCTTCCACAAAACGGCGACAGATTTGTTCCACATTAGTCAAATATACCCTAACAAGCTCCCTTCGATATTGACGGTCAAGGCAACGGAAGGGACGATCTGCTTTCTCCCTACAGACGATCGTAGAAGTTCAGCATCACAAGAATCATGGCAGTATAATCAAATAATCACTGTTACCCACTTGAGCATGAATGCCCTGCTAAGGAGCAACTAACTATGGAATAGTATAAAAGACAGCAATGCCAATTCTCAGAAAGAAGGATTCACAAAAGAATTGCAATGCATCCTCGAGCTGGACTAAAACTTTGTTTGATGATTTATGTAATATAAATGGCGCCTTCAGATTTTGAGATTTTGTTGCAATGGTCTATAATGGTATAAGTTGCTATTTGGTTCAAACTTCACAATATTCAGTAAGGGCACTTCAATCATGACCCATGACATGCAAGGAAAAATTATAATAGTAGAGTATTACAAGGATTAAAAAAACATGAGCATGAAATGTATGGAAGAAAATAAGGTTGATGTATCGCATGATTAAGATATGTAACACATAAATAGTGTGCAAGTATAACTTCTACTTGAGATTAATCTCAGTTTAAAACTAAGAAAAATCAAAATTTTGGAATCCCAATTCAATGATGTTCATACTTCATTTCAGGATATCCTTCTCAGGTCATATGTCATACCTATGGCATATTCACATCTATGTTTGAGATCAACCAATTTTCCGTTTTCATGCATAACATTTGAAAAAAGTTCAAACTGTTCCTTCACACCCCATTCACAAGTGTAGATCAGGTATAACTTTGACATTTACCACACAGTGGAAGAAGCACACTATTAGCGCATCTGTTAAATCTCTTGAGGTTACAAAAGTCAAAAGGTATATGCATTTGGAAGAAGGTGGATGAAAGCATGACGGATGAATTAATAATCACATTACAATCAAAGAAGAAGGGCTATCTTTTTCTGGCTCAAGATGCAATTTAAGGGTAAACCTGTGAGCTGCATTAAAGGGAACCTAATAATAAATATCCAAAATTAGGATGCCTCATTTGTTCATGTAATGTAGACGAGAAACAAATGTTAATCTAAAAAGTCTCAAATAGGAATGACTTGTAAAAGACCTGATTACTTGAACTTGAGCCTTTATTATGAGTGTATCAGCATCAACAAAACCATCTAAAACTTTTGACAGCTCCATAAACTTTTTCCACCCCCAATCATGCTCTTTCTTCCAGAATCGATGTAATGTATCTGCAGAAATTTGCAACTGTATATTAATGTGACCACAAATGGGACCAAAAAAACAATTGCAAAAAAGCATACCCAATAAACCAACCTGAATACTTGGACTTCTTTGGGTCTTTGTTCACCACTGCAATAGTGAACTGAGCAAAATGACTCCAACCTGCTCTTATCAAAATAAAGAATAAAACATCAAAATCATAGGTAAACATCACTTTCAAGATAGTTTGTAATGAAACTATCACAACATTTTCTTTTGGCAATTTGCAGTATCACAACATTATCGCACCTGGAAGGAGCTTGTCATGATTAGCCACACACAGAAACAATGAGAGATGGTTGCAAACATCACATCCCTGAGGATATATCAAAATGTACCTGCCGCAACAGATGGAGCAAAATTTGTCAGTCACTTTCAATTCATGAGCTGATGATTTCAATTCAATGAAAGAGAACGAACATATGATGATACAGCAGATGCTGCTTTTATTGCATTTCCCCAAGGAACTTCCACTATGATGATGAGAGTGGCAAACATTTTTTTTATGACAAGGAAATCCACAGCCGCTATAGCATTGAAATTAAGAAATACTTCATGTAATGAAGGAAAAGATAATAGGAGTTAAAAATCATCGTAAATAATAGGATTCATTGTGATTCTAGTAAATATAAGATGTAATATCAGCTGCTGAATGTCAAACCACTCAAGCAATTCACAAATCATTCTTTTCGTCTATTCCTCATTATCAAAGTCTTTCTTAATCTATTCTCAGTACTTAACTAATAATATAGAGTGTACATGGAAGTCTTCTTTTATATAAGATTCTAAATCCAGTTACAAAAATGAGCTTAGAGAAGAGGTTAACTGAGGCTAGCTAAACAAGAATGTTTCACAAAATAATTCTTCACAAAAGCATCATACCATTTGTAGCCACCAACATCAAATGCATTACTCCGAAGTTCTCTCTTGTTAATTTGTGAAAACTTATCGATCTTCCACGTATATTTCCCATATAGCTCAGAAGGTTTAGGGCCTACAGAAAACAAAAGAGGATAACTGAATTAAAACACAAATGGTGCAACTGAATAAGAATGCCACTGAATTCCATATAAAAAGAAAGTTCTCAACTATACCTCAAGGATCATGTCTGTACCCAATAGGCAAAAGACACATTATTTTGCAATTTAGATCTACCACGGCTAAATCCTCTAATTTTTTCTCTCTGTGCAGATGGGCAAGTGAGAAGTAGGCAGTACGGCATCTTTAACGTTAATTTAAAAAGAAAAAGGTGGCAGTCACTATGGTGTCCACAACTTAATTGCAATAACTTTTTCATGAAAACTAATAGAAACCGCCCAAATTATGAAACAAATACAACTAAAATCTCCCCACACAAGGTATTGCTAAGACCTTTATGTCAGCCATATGACTGTAACTAGCACCAATGAGTTGTCTCATTTTCAAACAGTTAAAAGTTTTGTGTTTTTTTAATTTGGGTGCACACAGGGTAAAACCCCTTGTTCGCACCCAAAGGGTAGCGGTTGTGGGTTCCCCTTGTCATAAAAAAAAAAAATCAAAGAAGTAATTAATACACTTTCTGGAAAGATTCAAAGACAGAGGGATATAAGCGCTTCCCATACCAAAGAGTGAAAAGAACACTCATCTAAAATGGAGCATGTAAAGTGCCTTATTAATTAGCAGGCAAAAAGAAAAGGAATTCTGGCAAACTAGATAACTCTACATAAAAGTAGAGCAGACTAGTCCAGCCCTCCATAATCAACTAAGTTGCGGGGACTCTTCATTATTGCTGCCACATCAGTGTTGATGGGTGTGGGCACGGAATACGTGTGGGATTCGGCCAACCCACATCGGATACTTTGACCAAAGTCCATGGACAAATTTGGGGGAAAATTGAGATTCGCTAAAAGATAAAATAGATTTAAGACATGAGAAATAGCATATCTTCAACATTATAGTCCTTTTGTCTCTATTTAGCTGTTCCTCTAGGTCAATGTTTGTCGGTTCATGTTTCAAGCCAAACAGAGAGAATCTAAATATTCAAGCGGCTGTGTTCCACCTTTTGGTAGACGGTAGCAATGATCTGTAAGGAGAATTGATGGGAAGCTCTTGAATGACTTTCTTTTTCTTTTCTGAGGGGAAGAACCAGAGAGCTTGAAAGAAGAAATTGGGGATCTTGGGAAAGATAACCTAGAAGATCTTTCAAAATTTAGAATCTCTTACTAGCTCTATTTTATAATTTTGGATTTTTAGCCAAATATCAGATCCCATATACACACCTGGATCCGTTACCCCAAATCTTAAAATTAAGATTTTGCCAAATTTGACCCGGATTTTTTAGCCAAATCTCAGCACCCATATCGATAACTGGATCTGTATCCCGGAATCTTAAAATTAAGATTTTGCTGAATCTGACCCCACAATTCATATCCACGTCAGATACTCATATCCACGTCAGATACCCGCAACCGAGTCCAAGCACCTTAGACAATAAAAAATAAAATCTCCTACACAGCTTTTCACTTATAGCATAGAAAAGAAAAATCCTAATGAAAAACAACAACCTTGTTTACCAATTATTTTGTCACCAAAAAAATTGATAGTGCCTTAAAAGACTGAAGCAAATATTATGAAAACAAACATCATAAAGCCCATGACTCCTCGATTATCAAACATAAATTTGAATGAATTGGTAAAGAATTGGAGAATGCAAGCACCATACCACCATCGTCATCGTCATCACAATCCCAGTAAGGAGGCGAAATTGATGGAGTTCCATTTTCTACCTGCTCGGATGACCTCCATTCAGCCAATGCTTCACTGTTTTGGCATTGCTGCTGTCCACTTGACACTCCCTCCGAAGACCTTGCTATCCCTGCCTCCTCATATGCACTTGAAGCCATTTCTCGTCCCACAGCTCCTGCAACTTCACCTGAACCAAATAGAATACACTTTTTAACAGAAATCATTTAGAGAGCTATAAGCATGCAACACTCCAACTTCTGCATTTAACACATTTGAAAAAAACTCAGACCAACTCATTGTACATTGGCAAAAATTCAACCTTCCCAACTGGCAGATTTTAGTTCACAGTATGAACTCATCAATAACAGGCAAAATAATTTAAATAGATTGTGACGATCGCAGAACCGACCCAACTAGAAACCAACTGCGCCATATTTGTTTTCATCGTAGCAACAAAAATCGTAACTTTCTTAAGATAAAACATTATCCGAACTCTTCATAACGAAATCCACATTAAGATAAAGCCTAATAAACTCCAATTCCACCAAACTCCCCCCAAAACAATTAAAATGACTGACAAAAAAATAAATTAAAGTCTAAAGTCAATCAACAACAACAACTGCAACTCAGTCCCAAACACAAATTTTGGAAAAGAAAAAAAAATAGCAAACATATCAATTAATTATCAAAAATCCAGTTCAGAATCATACCCAATTGAAAAAAAAAAGTCCATCAACAAAAAAAAATTAACAAAAAACATCTCAACTAGTTATCAAAAACCCAGTTCAGAATTAACATAATTGAATAAGATCCATAAGCAAACTTCCACAAAAAATAAAAACAACCATTTCCAATAAAGATCGGAAAAACTTAATTCCCGAAATACCCCAAACCCTAAAGCAATCAAAGTAAATAAACAAGCAAAAAAAAACTAAAAAATGACAAAAAAAATGCAAATCAAATCAATAAATAGTGAAAAATTATACCTGAAGAAGATCGATAAAAAGGAAACAGAGCTGAAGCAAAGAGAACAGAGTTTTTTGGGTTTTTTTGTCAATGGCGAATGGAAGCTGTAGAGGGAAAAAAAAAAGATTTTAGTTTTAGAGGTCGAAGAAGCCGAAATGAGGCAATGAATAAAACTATATATAGTAAGATGAAGTAATTTTTTTGGTTATAATTTTATATTTTTATTTATTGTGTGAAGAGTGTGAATAATGAGTATGTGTGGGTGGGGTTATGTATGTGTAACTGTCTTTAATTTCCAATAAGAATTACTAAATTTTATAAAATAAAACTAAAAGTTAAGTATAATCACATAAACAAATATTATGTTGAAATATTTGAGTTTTTGAAACTATAATTTCTAAAAAAAATTGAAATATTTGACGTGAAGAGTATGCTCCTTTCGTTGGATGTTATAATGTCATGCGACTGTCGACCTGACAGTTTATGTATTACGTGTGACTCATGTTCTTATGTTATAATGTCATGCGACTGTCGACCTGACAGTTTATGTACTACGTGTGACTCGTGTCTTCATTATGTAGTTTTATTTGGAAAAAAATTAAAGGTTTGTGTGTGGACGTTTCAAAAGTAGGTCGTAAATTTGAAATATTTGAAGACAAAATTTGATAAAATTCCACGGTCAAATGGGTTTTTCAAAGATAATTTTTTAAAATCTACTCCGAAAATATTATGGTCATACGCCAGGTTTAATTTGATCTTTCGGACTTTTATTGACAGTTGAACATTCCAACTTTTACCATGACTGTCTATATACTTCAACTTGATATAGATATATTTAGTGAACACCTTGCATCTTTAGACAATTTTAAGGGGGTGCATTCGAGATGTAGTGTTCTCGTTGTTGAGGTGTTTACGAAGCTAATTTAAAGTAAGTTAAATTGTTTAGATGTGTATTTTCAAAGTTGAATTATTTAGTTGATAGATGAGAGCTTATAAGGATGATGCTTCCCCTGTGCTTTATCAATAATTAATAAGGAAGATCGAGGTTAACGGTAACGATTGGTTGGGCAACAACTCTATTTCTTGAAGTGAAGAATCGAAAGTCGACGTTCATTAGACAAGGCTCACATGTTGTGCATCTCTGGTGTTCTGCTCGTGGGAGAGGGATGCAGGAAATTGGGGTCCTCTCACCTATGCTCACTTTCGTTTTTGAAGTCAGATTGATTTTCAATTGGTGCTCAACAGAAAGGTTCCAAACCTCTCAAAGGTGAGGCAGATTTAACGCTACGCTCTTCCCTTAGCGCCTCCCTCTTTTCCCTTCCCTCGACTTCTCACATTGGTTAAAATATTTATCTATGTGTGATACTTGAAAATAAATACATAAAAACAAAATGGGATAGAGTATAACATTCGAATTTCTATTTTGATGACAAACATAAAAGGTGAAATTTCATTTGGCAGCGTCTGCTTCAAAAATTTGAGTTTATTTCCAAATTGCATCCCACAAGATCGAGTATATCTTAGATACATGCACATTAAATTTGCTCTATTTTTGATAGTTTAGGATATTCTTTAGCCGAATCCCATTAAATAAAGAATAAATCAAGGTTATAACGATTGTGTAACTCTCAACTAAAAAAATATAGAAAACATTTATGTTCTCTCCTATTAATTTCAAAGTCATTTATTATTCTATTTCGTTGAAATTCAATTCGTTGTATTTGTAATTCACAATGATTTCTTGTATTTATGCTTCATAATTGTATTTATTTGTATGTATTCAATGTATTAATATTTAGTATCAATTTCATTTAGTGTCGGATATCTAGTATGTCCAATATTAATTTTTTCTAGTGTATTCAATATTAATTTTATATATTCAATATCAATTTTCACATAGTGCATCCAGATATATGTATATGATATCAACGATACATGATACATGTATCTATCGTCACATATGCATTAATACATTTATCAAATAAGTTAATATTCCGTACTCTCTGTCTCATTTTATATGACACTCGGATTTTTTTTTAATCTGGGTGGGTACTTAGATGATTGAATATGCCTGCAAAGCACATTTCTCGTCTAATATCTACAACTCGTTGATCTCTTTCGCCTGTTTTAGCTAACCCCATTCCAGTCTATTAGGCAAGGTCTATTCGATTGAGCTTCTATTAGTCATCTTAGACAACTGAATTGTTTTGCTTTGGATAGATCTAAAGGGTAAAGTACTCATTTCGGGCATGACTCAGAAGATGAAGAGGGAGCAGACTTTGAGTGTCAAGGAGGAAGTAGCAGAATTACTCTCCGTCGAGCTGAATTACATCTACCCTCGACCAGTCTCTTAAGTATAACGTATGCCTTTGCGAATGAATACTAGATCCTCATTCCCAAAAAAATATTTTCTTATTAGAATTAGAAATAATTTACCTTTAAATTATTTTTTATTTTTAATGAAATAATTTTCAACCACACAAATATCTATGGATGATTTAAAATGACAAATTTAAAGTTTTCATTTTTTTTAAAACATCATGCCAAGTCAATACAAAGCGAAAGCTAAGAAGATTGCTTATACTGAGTGGTTGAAGTATATGATGGAGATGAAAAAAGGAGGTTTAAGAATATTTATAAGGCAGAATGGTTTGAGAGGCCCTTGTACTTGGTTCTGTTTGTAAGTTGGACCCTTATACTTACGACTTTGCTAACTGAACCCTTGAACACGGAAACACAATCATTTAAACACCTTTGACCATTGACCAAACACATGTGGCAGTAATATTGTTGACTTGAAATAGTGCGTGATTCCATGCATTTCAAAGTAAGTGACTAAATATTTTATATTAAAAATATTAAAGTTTTTCCAAAAAAAAAAAGCCCAAAAAAGAAGAAGAAGAAGAAGAAGTCATCTTCTTCAGAGCTTCAAGCCCCCCGCCCTATCCCTACCTCAACCCAATCAAATTTCTTCTTCCCATTCCACTCTTTTTTCCTTCTTCTTTGGATTCACTCACCATTCTCACTTCCTTTTTCTTCTTAACGTCCTTGCATCACTGCTCCACACCCAGATACTTTCCTAAAATTCCTTTCTTTTGCTGCAAATCAACACCACCTCTAGTCCTTCGCCTTGCCACATTCTCATCCCAAATCTCAATTTCATGAGTATTTTTAAAATTTTATATGAGTTAATGTGAAGGGTAATAGTGGGCATTAAAAAACTTTATTGGTAAATCTGATAAAGCTTTGAGAATAATAAATTGGTTTTGTGAATTTTATGAAATAAATTCAAAATTGTAATTGAGATTTGTTGGGTTTGTATTTGTGAACCTATAGTGTAATTCAAGGCAAATAGGTAAGAATTTCACCCATTTGACATGAATTCAGTGCTCAATTTAAGAGCAAATATGGAGAAAATAATGTTAAGAATTTCTACAATCTCAAAAGTTGTCTTTTTATTTATTTATTTATTTATTAATTATTTTTTAACAATTAATTTCCTATTATCATTAAAAATGACGTGAAATTCCATGTGTAGATGTGTGCCCTACACGCGCATAAACATAGATAAGAAAGGGTTTTAAAATATTATGTTTTCATGAGTTTAAGGGTTCAGTTGGCAAAATCGTAAGTATAAGGGTCCAACTTGCAAATGGAGCCAAGTAAAAGGGTCTTCTAGGTCATTTCGCCTATTTATAAAATGACAAAAATAAAAGTGAAGTCGGCGATTGCGAGTGCTAAGACAACAATGTTTGAACGATTATATGTCGAGCTAGAAAAAAAGGTAAGGACAAAACATTGTATAGACTAGCGAAAGAGAGAGAGAGAAAAACTCTGACTTGGTTCAGATAAAGTGTAATAAGGATAAGAAAGGTGATTTGTTGGTGGACGAGACCTCGATTAAGCAAAGGTGGTAGGCTTATTTCCACAAACTATTGAATGAAATAAGGGTTAGAAATATTGTGTTGGGTGATTTGACTCACTATGATAGTCTTTGAAATTTTGATAGTCTTCGAAATTTTGATCAATACACGAAAACAAAATGATAAAGAAAATAACATTCAAATTTTTATTTTGATAACAAAGAAAAGAGGTGGAGTTTCATTTGGCAACGTTTGCTTCAACTATTTGAATTTAATTCTAGATTGTATCCCTTATGATCAAGTATATCTTAGGTACATGCACATCAAATTTGTTCTATTTTTCAATAGTTTAAGATCTATTGCAAATGAATCTCATTAAATAAAGAGTAAATCGAGGTCTGTAATGATTTGTGAAGATATTACGTAACTCTCAACTAAAAAAATGTAGCAAGAAAATTATGTACTCTCTTATTAATGTTAGGGTTGTTCAAAAGTGAATCGAAATTAATTATCCAAATCAAAAAAAAAAAGTTATTGATTTGACAATTTCAATAATGATTAAATTTTTTTATTATTGGGTTATTGATATTTAACGGTTTAGATTTTTTCTTAACAGGTTAACTGATAACCCGATAGTAAATTAAATAATTATATTTATATCATTAGGTATATAAAGTCCTTAACAATTTCATAATTTTATTCTTAACCATATCAAACTCTCAGATATTCTACAATGTAACAATGTTTGCTTTTGAACATAATACAATATATCAACTCATGTATATAGTTCATTTGGTTTGTCACCTTGCTACTAAATGATTTTCAGTTACAAAAAATTTGTGTCAAATCTTAATGATAAAACAGATAATGATTAATAACCAATAACCGATAAGCCAATATCTTAATGATTTTATAACAGTTTAACATATATACAAATTGACAATCAATAAGTCGAACCGATAAACTTCAAAATCGAACTGAATCGACCGATATGCAGTTCTAATTAATCTCAAAGTCATTTGTTATTCTATTTCATCGAAATTCAGTTAGTTATATCTATAATTCACAATGTTTTTCGTCTTTATATTTCACAATTTTATGTATTTGTTATTCAATGCATCAATATCTAGTATAAATTTCATTTAGTCTATTTATTATCGAATTGCCTAGTGTATTCAATATCAATTTTATCTAGTGTATTCAATTTTAATTCCATATAATGTATCCACATATATGTATATAGTAACACAAGAACTTTAAATGGAATGAAAAAAGTTAGAGCCAAACTTCAAATAAATTTGAATTTCCACAAAATACAATAGAATCATATTTCCACTAAATTCTCTTAAATATTTTTTACTCTTAAGGAATTAATCTCTTCGTTTTAGAAAAAGACATGAATTTATGAAAATAAAGAAGATTTTTCAATCTTGTGATCCTAATTAAAATTATGTCAAATGTATCAAAATATTTTTTAATCTCATTGCATTAAACATGTCATGTGAAAAACTAAAATTAGAATGTTGCCCAAAAAGGAACAAAATCATTCTTTTTGAAACAGATTAAAAAGAAAAATATGTCATTATTTTTTTAACGAATGAAGTACTAGTTTATAATATTAATAAGACCATATATTTTTAAAAGATTTAAAAAAAAAATACAATCAATGCTATCTTATCAAAATCAGTTATTTTTATCATTGACTCAAATCGAGACCAAAGAAAAATATTACTCATTTTATTTTATTTTATGTGATACCATTTGACTTGACATGATATTTAAGGGATTATTTTTTTGAAAATCATGACCTAATTATTTTAGATTTTTATGTAGGTGTAAATCATTTCATTGAGAGTACAATAGATTTTTTAAAGTTAATTAGTTATAATTATAATAAGATGGCATGCTTCTTGAAGCAAATTAAAAAAGAAAAGATACAATGTGCATTCTTCGTCCCATATAAATTTAATTTATGAGATAATATACGTATATTAAGAAAAATATTTAAAGACTTAATTTAAATCATATTTTCCACTAAAATTATATGTGTATACAAGTAAGTAATTTATCTTCTACAAAATATAAAATTTTAATAAATAAATAAAAAATTCAAATATTCATTTAGAACTTTGAACAATTTAATTATTCCTAAAACTTCAATAAAAGAAAAAAAAGGTAAATTACACCGAAAGACACTAAACTTAAAAAAATTACAAAAAAAATAATCAGCGTTGCATAGACATGTATAGTCAATATATATTTGTGTATCATAATACTCCCTCCGTTCACAATTAGATGTTAAAATTTTTCTAATTTGGTTTTCATTTTTACTTGTCAATTTTTAGAATTCAAGATAAAACAAATTGTTTTTGCCTATTCTACCCCTAATTTATTTACCAAATTAGACCCCTAAAGCTTTTTACCCCAAATTTATTTATTTAATTAATAGGGGTAAAGTGGTAATCTTGCTACATTAATAATTGTTTTCTTAATAGGTGTGTCATGTCAAAACTTGACATCTAATTGTGAACGGAGGGAGTATATATTTAGTGTATAACTCATGTATAAATAATATACATTGTATAGTATTATATACTTTCTATAACTTTTGATAATATATAGTTATGTATAGTTCCACTGATTTTGAGTTATTTTTTATTTAAATAAAACATGAACTACTTTTTAAATTTTTTTTTTTTGTACTTTTTTGTATTGTAATTTTCTTATAATATTTCAAATATTAAAACTTTGGACAATTTAATTATTTTGAATAATTAAAAAAATTAAATTAATATAAAATAGAAAATATTATCCTTAGAGAGGGAGCTTACACCAACCTTCACCCTTTTTTTCAATTTCACAGTCGGATCCACTTGGATCTGATGTCGTCTTCTTCTCTGTAAGCAGTACAAACAGTTTCTCTCCAACAACTAATGGCTCACAGAGATGCACAATGAAGAAATGGAAGAGACAATTGACTGTATCTCGAAATTTCTGCTACACGTCGTCGTTTTAAGGAAATTGGTAACTCACGTGTCTATTACACGTGGCAGAAGGTTGTAGCATCCATTATAGTCGGTTTGGGTATATAAAGGGTAGAATGGGTATTATATTTTTAATTAGGTTTATCTTCCCTTCTTATTCTTCTTTTCTCAGCAGCCACACTTGTTTTTCCTCTTCCTTTTCTTAGATCTGAGGTTAGAAAAGGTTGATTCCTTATTCCTTTGAATAGATCTAGAGGTAGATCAACTTGGTGATTCTTTTTCATCTTGTTGATATTTGAAAAGTAATTTTATAAAGATGAATTTAAGATTTAAATTTTACAAGTTTAAAGTTTAAACTTTTCTAGAAATAGTAGATCTAGATGAGATAACAATTTTTCTCTTCTCTATCTTCTTCTTTTACTTAATTGTTTTATTTATGTTTCAAAGGTGGTTGTTATCCAATAAAGTTGAGGAGATAACCTCATGTTGAAGTTAGATCTAAAATTTAAATTTTATTTGTGATTTTATTAATGTTTTTTAATATGACTATCGTTTAGGATAATTTTTCAATTTGATTTTGTGATATAGGAGAGTAGTAAGATTAGTCGTATCTTTATATTCTGTGTGGTCATTATTCGTCTAATATTATTATTTGTTTTCATTATTAATCGTTTTTTCTTGTTTTTCTTTTCTTTTTTTTTCCGTTTTTAGTTTATTTTGCTTATGAATTTTTGCGTACATTTTTATCCTTTTCTGACCTCACTTGTGAGATTTCACTAGATTTGTTATTGTTGTCTCAAATCGCTTATGATATTTTGTGATTGGTTATTTTATTTTGTTATTTTTCTCTATATTACTTTGGATTCTTTTTCTTAAGTTGAGGCGCTAATGCTAAATTATGCGTCTTTAAAAAAGAATATTATTTTACTTTAATTGAAAATAATTTAACTTTAAATTTTTTTTATCGTTGATAAAATGATTATCATCTATATAAATATTTAAGAATGATTTTAGATTACATATTTTAAAAGTTTTTCCTTTTTTAAAAAATACCATGCCAAATTAAAGGATGCACATAAAATGGGAGGAAAAGAGTATTCAATTATACTATTTCTTGTAATATAGTAAATTTTTATTCATAGATTTATGTTGTGTTAAAAGTTATTGGGTTTGGATGAATGATACCTCGTTCGATTAGGCTATCTCATTTAATGATTCTTCTTCATCTTCTTCTTTACCTTCTTAATTGTTCTATTGATGTTTGGAAGGTTTGAAGTTGGATCTAAAATCTAAACTTTATGGATATAGTCGTATGATTTTTAATGTTGAATTCATTATATTTTTCAACTTGTCAATTTTATAAATTTCAAATAAAGTGGAAATATTTGTAATAGTGTGTAGCAACTCATATGAAATTTAATTTATGACATTATGTGATTATTTATTTTGAAATATTACTCGGTAAATTTAAGTGTGTTTGAAGTAAATTAGACAAATTGAGTTATTTTACTAGTTTTGAGAAATTAGGGGTATAAAGTATATTTAAATTTTCAATATTCATTGCAAAAAATTTGGCCTAACACAACTTCAATTTTTAAAATTTCAAATAAAGTAATTTATTTTTGTTTTAGGGCCAAACACCTTTTTTTTTTTCAAGATTGGTTTCCATGATCATACATTGTTCTCTCCTTTGATTAGTTTATGGTATTGTGTAATAGGATCTTTCCAATTCTATAGTAATGAGAGATAGGCAGGGGACCAATACAAATACTTGGCAATGACAGATTTTTTGAAATCATATATATTATGAAATTAAATAGATATGCAACTTTTGGAAGGGGAATTCACATGGTACAAAGGGACTAACATGTTTATCGCCTCATGAGAAGTATACTTAAGAAGCAAGATAATGTATAATGTATGTTCTTTCTGGTGTAGGTATCATGTTGAAGGAGGATCAATTGCCTTTCAAGGTTGGGCAATCTGCTGAAGCACAATCTTTTGTGAATGGATTTCGTGGTGCATGGTTTCGATGTAAGGTATGAAATGCGAAGTTTGATTTTAGTGTGAGCTTGGTGCTTGCGAGCTCGTGGTAGTTCAATGTGTGCATGTTGGATTAGGTAATCATGCATTTTTGTTTTTCAAAAATGGTCTTTCTATCTTCATGAGGCAATAGTAAAGCCTGTGTACACTTTACCCTTTTCAGACCCCACTTTGTCGATTTTATTAGGTATGTTGTTGTTGGTCTTTAATTTATGTAGAATAAGTTCATGGTTTCCTTATAAGTTTTGTGTTATCTTGATCCTTTTTTACTTAAATCTCATGGCCCAGCATACGTTCTTGGTGATGAGAAGACTAAGATGAAAAGGAGAAAAAGGATTGTATATGGTCAAACCTAAGATCAAGTTAGCAGCTTGACTAAGGACAATGCCTAATAATTGGAAATGTTGTTTGAGTCAATGCTAAGGGGTATTGAAGGAGTGGACACGAGTAACATATGGTCCATGACGCTTGTATTAGGAAAGTAACTAGAGAGGTTCTAGGCATGTCAAAAGATTACTTTGGTGGATGGAAAGATAATTGGTGGTGGAATGTTTGGAAAAAGTGGAAGCCCTAAAACACATATATGAAGTTAGAGGAGAGGAAAGATGAGGAGTAAAGGATGAATAGGAGCCATATAAAAAGGCGGGGGCAAAGTTAGCAGTTACAATGGTGAAGACCGTAATGTTTGGATGTTTGTATGAAGAACTTGGGAACAAAAATAGGGATAAGAAATTGTACATTTTAAGCCAAGGTGAGAGAAGAGGATGCGTGACCTAGATCAAGTGAGATTCATCAAAGTCGAGGAAGGCTTAGTACTAGTGGATGAGGTGCATATTAGATGTTGATGACATATTTTTATTACTCTCGAACAAAAAAAGGAAAATAAACCTCTGAACGAAGAAAGGGGAAATGAACATTTCGTTGGGTGATTTTAAGCACTTCGAGAGTTGTTGAGATTTTGAGTATTTTAGGCAGGTTAAGATTGAGAAGGTGGAGTGAGCTATGCCTAAATGAACGACGGAAAAGATATTGGGTTCTTGATGAAAATTGGAAGGACGTGGGCAAGGCAGGCTAGGAGTGGCTTATTGGATTTTTTAATGTCATTTTTACGAAGTCGATAGATGTGCAAAAGATAGAGGTGGAGTATAATAATTTTGTTTTATAAGAATGAGGGTGATATCAAAACTACAATAAAAAATCTCTTAAATGGAAATGTCATAGCAAAAGATTATTCACCGTTAATTCTGCATGTAGAGATATGAATCAAATGGGATCCCAAGTTAATTTTGTCTTGGAAGGTTAAAATATCATATATAGTGGCAGATTTTTACTTGGCTGGTGGCGAAAGAGGTTGTACTTACATAAGAGAATCTTATGAAGAGGGAATATATATGTGCCCGAGATGCTATTTTTGCAAGTAGATTGTAAAGTTGTGAAATTTGTTTATCAGCTTCAGAGGTATACACTGGACTATTCCAGGGGACATGCTCTAGAGAGCTAGAATATGAAGGGTAGTAGCAGCGCTAAGAAGAGTAGATGGAGAATTGTCTCGGCTAGTGTTTTTGAGATGCGAGGAACGGAAAAAAGTGATGAGGGCTTGCTTCCCAAAAGTGCGAAGCGTGAAGCGAGACACACTTTTTTCAAATAAATTGCTATTTAGTATTAAAAATTATCAAATATGCATAGATAAATAATCAAAAACTCAATAAAGGTAACATATTAAGCAAAGACACATTTGATTTTTGTGTTACTACCTATTGCAGTTCCATAAGCCCAAGCTGGATTCCTTTTTTGTGCCATTGGATAAGAAAATACAATTTACTACAAGCAAAAAGCCAAAAGCAACAGTGATTTCAATCAGTGAACAAAAAAATACACACTAATTTTCTTTAAAAAAAGAAAACAGAGCAGCAAAAAAATAAAATAGAGCATAATTTGCACTATGAAATATAAACAGAACTTATGTTACAGAAGCACAGAGAAACTCAAAAAAATACACACTAATTTTCTTTAAAAAAAGAAAACAGAGCAGCAAAACATAGAGTAGCAATTTTAAAAATAAAAAATAAAATAGAGCATAATTTGCACTATGAAATATAAACAGAACTTATGTTACAGAAGCACAGAGAAACTGAAAATAACTGATAAAGAAAAACTCTAGCAGAAGAAGATGCAGAAAAACAGAAAAAGAACCGAGAAGAAGAGAAGACAGTATTTTGGATGGTGAAAGGTGACAAGCCCTTTTGAATTGAGGTGCCCATTTATACCAAAATCTTAAAATATTTAATTGCATATACAAATATCCAAAATCTCAATAGCAAGCCCCACAATAGCAATAACCAAATCTTTTGTTGGTCCTTGTATACCATAATTTCATCTGATATCCTATTTGCTAGCATTTGACACCATTGAAATCGCTATTTATGGACAAATAAATACTATATTAATTAGTATAAAATTAAATTGAGTAGGACAAAAATAAATATAAAGGATTAGATATTTTTTTAGAAAAGGCAGAATACAGTCTCCAGGAAAAAAGACAGAGCATTAAAAGACAATGTTGTGCTCTCAAAGAAAATTAAAAAACAGAGCATTAGCTCAGTGAGTCTCTATGGAAGAAGAAGAGAAGAAGAAAAAAAACGAAGAAGCAGAGGATCAGAAAGAAGAAAGAAGAACGGAAGAAGAAACAAGAAGCTTACCTGATGATCGGTGAGAAAGAGACGCGAGCTGGACTACTGGAGAAGAGGGTTGTGACTCGCAAGGTCGCAACTGAAGAGAAAAGAGTCACAGAAGGCAGAAACTCAAAATAAACCCTAATATTTTTCAATCATTAAATTAGGTCTTTTTTTAAAAAGATAAAAAAGGCGACGCCTATAGTGCCTCGCCTTGCCTCTCACATGTCGCCATTTTGTCGCCTCGCCTCGCCTCTTTGAACCTCGCCTCGCCACAACTGTAATAGGCGAAAGGGCATCGGCTCGCCATTTGCCAAAGGCGAAAAGGTGCTCACCTTTGAGAACACTGAGAGAAGAAGGAAAAAAGGAGAAGAAGAACAACAACTTACCTGGAGACTAGAGTCGCAGAAGAAGAACCAGCAATTGCAGCAGAGCAAAAATATTTCGCTAATTTAAAGTCTTAATTATTTTTTAATCCTAAAAAAAGCTTAAGCGAGACTTTTGTCGCTTTAACAAGAAGTGTGTGTCACGCTTCTACTTCTGAAGCGTGCATTTTTTCTAGTGCGTCTCACTTCAAGCAGTATAAGCTCCAGACTTGCGCTTTGCTTTTAAGCGCTCTTTAAGTGCTGAAGCGAGGGCTTTTAATAACATTGGTCACTCCCCACAGTTTTTTGGTGGACCACATAGAAAGAAAGAAATTCTAGGAGTTTTGAAAATAAAAGCAACCCTTTGCACAAGATTAAAATGAATTGCATTATCATCTTTTGCTATTGGTGTAGTTCAGAGTATATGGAAGACTTGTGGCTATATTAGACATTCTAGGATCCTTATAAAGATGAACGAGGATCTAGGGATAGTTTTTCTCTTCTTTTCTTTACCTTTTGTTTATGCCAAGCACACGGGTGTTGAGATAGGATATGATGTAAAATTTTGAATACCAACTTCGGATTGATGATTAATATATAAGTGTTACCTTTATCAAAAAATTGCAATAACTATAAGGATATCAAATTGGTAAGGCACACTGTGAAAGTTCGAGAAAGAGGGGTGAAAGCAAAGGTGCAAAAGGGTGTGTATTTCTTTGATAATTAGTTCGGGTTCATGCCTTATGTAATGACTAAAAAGTCATTTACCTCGTAAGGAAGCTGGTGGAGTGGTATAAGGTAAAAAATAAGACTTGCATATGGTTTTGGTTGACCTAGAGAAAGCAATAAACAAAATTTCAATGGAGGTTCTTTGGAGATAATTGGAGGCTAGAGGTTTTTCGCTAGCTTACCGTGGTGATTAAGAACATGTATGATGGTGCAAACACTCCGATTAGGATTGTTGGAGGAAGCTTGAAACATTTCCCTTTCGTGATGAAATTGCATTTGGCATCCACTCTTAGCTCATTTTCATTAGCAATGGAAGTACTGATATGACACATTTAAGTTAAGATGCCATGACACATGTTATTCGTAGGTGGCATACTAATTGACAAGTTGCGAGATAGAGTTAACACGAGGTTGAAATTTGGAGACAAACTTTGGAGTCTAAGGGTTTCAAGCTGAGGAAGACCAAAATGAAATGGCACGGGCGTAAGGTTTGACTCATTTCATCCCTTAGAGAGGAAGTTTCAAGTCAGTAATCCAAAGGTTATAAAGAGATTGAATGAGGTGTTACACATTGTTTTGGGGCAGAGTGGATGAAATGGAAGCTCGCATCTGGTGTTTTGTGTGATTCAAATGTACTATCAAGACTTCAAGTAAGTTCTACGAAGTGGCTAGACCAACTATGTTTTATGCGTAGACATACCAAGAAAGATAAGATTAAGAAAAAAAATACTTGTAACAAGGTGAAAGTGACCACGTGAAGGTCAAGATGTGGGAAGTGAGATTCAGACAGTTCTGGCATGTGAAGAACAAATGTAAGAGGTTGGCTATAGTGGGTTTGAGGATGTGTAGTGGTAGGCCGAAAAAACATTAAGGTGAAGGGATTAGGCAAGACATGATACAATTTTAGCTCATTGAGGACATGACCCTTGATTAGAGGGTGTGTAAATTGAGAATTAGGATAGAAGGTTAGTGGGTAGCTGGTAGCTTGTCATTTTTTTTATCTATTCTTGTAGTATTAAAATTATTCTTGTATCCAATTCTTGAATTTTTTGTTATGATCGGTTGTTTCTTTAACCTTAAGTTATTTTATTATCTCATTGTTATTTTTGCCTGTTGCTATGGGCCTCTCTTTTATCCTCTTTGAGCCAAGTGTCTATAGGAAACAACCTCTACCTTCTCAAGGTAGGGGTAAGGTCTGCTTACATTTTACCCTCCCCAGACCCCACTTGTGGAATTTCATGGGTATGTTGTTGTTGTTGTATGTTAATAAGACTATTGTTTTGTACAAGTATATAAGGGTATGCTCTCACATTCTGAAGCGTTTGATCTGTATTTCTAACTTATTCTTTGCAACTCTTTAGTTGCGTTCTAGGTGGTAAAATTTTGTTAACTGCTACATTAAACTTTAATAGAGTTCTCTATTTATTGAAAGCCACAATTGCTGTAATTACTTTTAGAACCAAAACCTGTTATAGTTGTTTGCAATCAGTGTATTGTCAATTCTCCAGGTCTTGCTGAGGTGACTTATATGTTTTGATTGGAGGAAAGTCATTTCCTGAGAAAGTAGTAGAGTACAATGCATTTACTATCTCTTTCCTACTGTACCAGATAAAGAAGATTAATTGCAGAAGAGGACATTGGAATGCACTGTTGGAATACTTTGATTATCCAGATGAAAGTATGTTCTTTGATGTGATGATTTCAGCATTTAAACAGTTCAGTGTCTTGATGCATGGTGATACAAAATGGAGAAATTCAGACCTTGCCCTTCTTCGTTTCCTTTATGCTTAGTGTGGTAAAGTTTAATATTTTAAGCTTGTCCGAGAATAGGAATAATGGTATAGACGGATGAAAGCTAAACTGAGAAGGGAATGTTTTATCTTTTACACGGTGAGACTTTCTCGTTTAGTAAATAGAGAATTAGGTATGTTCAGCTGAAAACTAAATGCCTTGTAAACCGTTATATGTCATAGTAAACTTCACGCGGCAAATAGTTTCAATGAATTTTTTGGCTTCGTTAGCTCCTTAGAATGCATACAGGAAGGTTCACTGGAAAAGCTAACTCACTTTTTTCCCACTGACGTAATTTCCAGCATCTACTGGATGTATTATTAATGAAATTCTGATTTGACTGATTAAAAAAAAGATGTGTTTAAAGATATTTGTATCTACCAAGGCATCTTAATTGTTTCAATCCTTGCTGTTACAGAACTGACTTGGACCCAGCTGTATCAATATCCCCCATATAATGTTGGGAAGTCGAAGGAGAAAAAGCAACTAATGCTGCGGCCGCAGTACCCTTTAGTCAAGCTCAAAAATGAAATTTCAGATGTCAGTTCAATTTCTGAAGCTACAGTAGTTGTTGACGGTAATTGGCAGGCAGGTGATTCGGTTGATTGGTGGGCTAATGGCTGTTATTGGTCTGGACAACTGACAAAGTTACTGGGCAATAGTGAAGCTGAGGTAATAATTTCTTTTATATTCCATATTAACTGGCTGGTTAGCTGTACGTTTGCTTTCATCTGTTAGATTATATTTTGAACATATCACTAAAATCTAACCCTCAGGGGTTGGCCTGGTGACAATCGACTTAAGCCTTGGGGTTTGCTCCGTTTTAAGGTTTCAAGTTCGAAATTCACTGGGTGCAAACAATTTCTGAGGGCCATCGGATTGGGTAAAACCTGAATTAACCGTGGCGTACTTGCGGGAAACTCCTTGCCGAGGGCTTGTGCACCTCTGGGATTAGTCAGGGGGACACCCGGTGCAAATAAAAGAAATATTTTGATATAGAGATCTTTTGATTTCTTTTGCTTATAAAGTTTGACATCTTGTGGGGCTACTTCATGTTAGTAATGGTATTGGTAGTTCTGTTTTAAGTATCTTGAACATGATCAGGTGTTCTTACTTTAGGACAAATGTAATTTAGAAGTGTCAAACTGCATGTTTATTTTTGGTAAAATACGCAACAATTTTCTTGAGTTGTTGGGACTTCGTTTTGCAGGGGTTAAACTCAAAAACCTCCTTCTACAAACTTAAACGTTGTTCCGCAAGATCTGTTTCTCCTATTTGATGTGATATATCAAAATCAGCAAGTTTTTATTGTTGAGCTAGAAGAGAAGTGCTTAAAATAATATTCTGCCAACTCTTTCGCATGTGAAAAATTAATAGCTTCATATTTTCTCCCACAATTGGTGCAATAACATTCTACTCTTGTGTTTTTGTGCTCATAGTTGGCATTGACACCACCTCCTGTGGGTGAAGGTGCACTTTATGAAGTTTCTTTCAAGGATTTGCGCCCATCCTTACAATGGTCTCCAGATTTTGGTTGGACTGTGCCTACATCCCAGGTTTTTCCCTCTTTTTCATATTTTTTCTTTTATTATGTTTCTCTTTTTCCCTACAAAATAATATGATATGGTATACGTAATCTTTAATCTTTGGCCCCCAGTTTTTTGGTCTACTGGTAAGAGTGTAGTGTGTCATGTGTGGGTTAGGCACGTCATGGCTCAAACTCTGCCATTGGCAAAAGCTTGATATTTACGTGTAGAAGGGTAGGGGGTGGCCCATTGTCAACTGAGATTCAAACCGTGCCGGTTCCTTGGGATATCTCAGTTCTTCCTCGTCATCTGTTTCATCCTTCTGTCTCATCTTTCTCCTTCCCTGTCGTCTCCGGCTTCTTTATGGTACTTTACTTCTGCAGATTTTTTATCTTATCTACTAGGCAGCACCCTCTTCCCCAGGAAAACCCCAAAAGAAGTAAAATGAAGAATTATAACATCAAGAGAAGATGCTAGTCTTTGTATTGCAATTTTTGATGATTGCATCTTTTACCTCAAAAGAGCTTTTCTCTGAATAAAGTCAATGTGCATCTTAACCATCAGGTCTAGCGTTGGAAATTTGCTATTTGAATTGTATTCTGGTGTAGCTCTCCTCTTTATCTTTCTGCCTATAATTTGTTTCGTGACAATCACAGGATGGTGATAGTGTACGTCAATGTGCTCAACTAATTCAACCTGTCAACCAAGGTAACTATAATGTGAAACGAACTCTTTCCATTGGCTGTTCACATAACTATATTTTTGAATCAAAACACATGAGAACAATTTGTTAAATATACAAGTTTTGTAGAGTATATGCATGAACAGGTTTCCATCAAGGATGATTCTGAATGCTTGTGTATGTGGAGAATATGTTTATTTCGTAGAACAGTTGGGATATTTGGGACATAACTTCACCATGCATTATGTGATTGCTCTGATAGAACTTAATTGAGATCCTCCAAAGGGATATCAATTGCTGTCCATAGTTTAAATATAGTTGCTCAAGTGCCTTATTTTCTGGTGGAATCGAGGGAATGAAATACTTAAAAAGAACTCTGTGAATTTCTTTAGCTCCTTAGAGGTTGAAACATTTGTGAAGCCATTTAGCACCTTCTTGATGTCCTGTGTTATCAACATATGTTTATTTTTAGTGAAAGGCATTGATGACCATTGCATCCCACTCTTGTAGTCTACTTTGAGACTTTCTGCATGGTTGTGTCAACAATAAAGAAGTGCAATGTGCATTTGTTTGCTTTATGTTCATTTCCTAGTTGAAGGGGAGTCCTAGCGTAATTTGTAAAATTGCTGCCTTGTGACCAAGAGGTCACGGGTTCGAGCTGTGGAAACCACCTCTTGTAAAAATGCATACCCTACGCACAGCGGGAACTCAGTGCATCGGGCTGTCTTTTTTTGGTGCATTTTCCAGTACAAAGTGAATAAGAATGGTACAGCTATTTCTGTTGAGAGTTACCAACCTCGGTATTTGGCTGTATTGTTGATATAAATGTTCTTTTAAGCGTTGTCATTGGCCTGTATTTGCCACCTAATTACAGTTGCAGTGCATTTCAATTAATTCCCATGTGTCTCTTTTCTTTGTAGAATGAGAAATGTTTCTGTAAAGAAAATCCTGCATCCTTATATTTGACATGCTCATCACGTTCATTGCAGCGTTTGGTTGCTCTCCAGCTTTGGAAATACATTCTATGAGTGAAGGGAGAACTGGATCTTCATCAGATCTCTCTTTCTCTACCCATTCGTCTGTAAGCCTGTCAACGGCCTCGGATGAAAAGAGGGATTTGAAAACTACAGAGTTAGCAGAACGACCTCCACTCATTGAACTTCCAAAGCAGGCGACTGTAAATACATCAAAGAAAGTGGGACGGCCAGACATTTGTTCTAGTTCCCAGACAGGAGACAAATCGGCAAAGGAACTCATCTTATCAGATAAAGGTTCTGGTTCGTGTATCGGAGTTGATCTAGCAAAAGCCGATGCTGGGCCAACTAGCTATTCAAGTTGTCCTTTGAAGAAGTTCAGAACCAGTGATGGAATTCTGTTACATTCAATGAGTTCTGACTCGACGGAGGCAGCAATTTTGGATTTGGAGGAACTCGTAAACAAAATTAAATGGCTGAAAGGACTGCTCGAGCCCAGAACACCCTTGTCTAGTGATGCCAGGCCTTCATGGAAGTTCGTGGAACATCATTCATCTTCCGTAAATAAATGATGGATGGTTTCAAAATGTCAGTGTCATCCCATTGCCCTTGAGAAATGAGGTTTGAGGCTTCTACAACGTAATTGCTCGTTTTATACATCTTCCATAGCTTAGGAAAGCCATGCTGACACGAAGTTTGAACATATCCCAGGTTTAAGGTTTCAAGTCTCATTGCGATGATGCAAGGCTAGTGCCATGCCAGCAACGCTCAAACCGATTTTCTGGCTTCACTCGGGTATGATTTAGAGATGCTCTAACTTGCACTTAGCTTGTGCTTTGTTTGAGATTTCCGCGCGTTGATGAGTCAATGGATGGTGTGTATCAACAAAAGTATACAAGTTCAATTGGTGCACAGGTATTGTGTGACTAGTTGCTTGCTGTAACATCTTTCTAACCAATGTTTAGTGGAACTAAACAAGAAGCTTGTATAGAGTAGTCAAAAATGGAGAAAATAATACTAGATCTCTCTTCCTTTGAAGGTTCAAATTTTGACATTGTTAATAATATTGGTCAACAAGAAATTTCTGCTCTTTCTTTTTATATGTCGCAGACAAGATTTTCACCTAGGGGATTTGGGAATTTGAAATATAAAGAAGTAAAACGCATGAATGAGTCGTCAAGTATTCAATGATACGAGAGTGTAATAATTTAAACTTTATCTAGCAAAATTATCATATTCAATGTAACTTTTCAAGTGCAAGTTTAACAAGAATAAAATTATGGTGAATGATGGTACTAAAAAATTCAAGGGATAAATTTAAAAAAAATATCTCGAAAAATGTAAATTCTTGATAATAATTCTTGGGAATTCAGGTTAAATGCAGTATTGTTAAAGATATTAGGAAGTAACGAAAGAAATGAAATGTTTACGCTACAATTTACTTAATTAAATGTTTATGCTAATGAGGTATTTGTAGTCTTTAAAAAGAATTGATATTAAGAACAAATAAAAGAAATGTATAATTGTACAAGTCTTAATCAAAATTTTCATTCAAGTCAAATTTAATTCACATTAAAATTTGACTAATTCGAATTGCATGGTAGAGCATTATTTGAGAATTAGCGCTCCCTATCAATATTTTTTCTATATTCAGAATTTAAATTTGAAATTTTTTATTACAGAAGGAAATCTTATCGACGGTGCCATCGAAAATGATAGTTGTATTCAAGTATTTGTTGAGCTAAAACCTAAACACTCACAAAGGGACAGATAGTCAAATGTTAATTTTGGAACGCAAACGACTTTGAATATTATGTTAGATACTTATAAGATCCAGATTACATTACCTAGATATCTGTGCACATGAGTTAAAAGATACCTAACAAATCCAAACTTAATTGTCACTTTCTTTATTAGGTGAAGGAAATCTCTCTTCAAATTTTGTGTGGGTGATGAAGGTTTGATCCTTAATTAGAAGTTTTGAGTTTAAAGCAAATTATGTGTGAGAAGGATCATATAGCCTTTTATATGAATTTTTTAAAAATAGTAACTTTTTCTAGCTACGGTTAGATGAAAAAGGTATATATGAGTCATTTTTATAATGGTAGAAATATATGTGAGACACTTTTATAATAATACATATATATGTGAGTCAATATTATAATAAAAGATATATCAACTCTAAATGACAAAATTAAAGAATATATCGAACTCTTCTCCCAAAAAAGTATATATCATTGCTAAAACAATTTTAATTTTCTTTTTTTTTTTTATAACAAACACTTAAATTTGTCAGTAATTGACAGATAAACACTTATACTTTGATATGCACATTTAAATACTTCAACTTATGTTCACAATGTCATTTGAACATTCTAACTCATATACAAAGGCCAAATTATGGAAGTAGTCATTCAATTCTTTGCTTTACCAAAAATAGGCCCATTTGCAAAATTATTGTTTTGTTTTTAAACTAATAACTTTAAATTATTGAAATTGGCCAAGTACTTGTTCAAGTTGTTTTCGTCTTCCTTTGTTATTCTTCCTTTCTTCTTCGTCTTTTTGTTTAAAAAAGATTACGTACCAAAAATATAAAGTGTTTCAAGCGAATTATATATGAAGAGACTTGAAATATCAAGAGAAATTCATATCTAAATTTTGAGACTATTTAAGATCATTTTAGGTTGATCAAGATTGAATAGTCAAAGTATACTTTATATTAGTTAAAATATATTTAATTTTTTGAGTGCATAATCATGTATAGCTTATATATATATATATATAAGATATTGCATACTGAAGGTATACTTTGTATATTTTTTGGTAAGCCATATTGTATACTTAGTATATACTTTCTATAATTTTTTATGTATATAAAAACATAACTATATATATATTTTTTATTTTATTTTTATGACAAGAAAATCCGCTACATTAGCTAAGTCCGCTACGATGACCTCAATGCAAAAGATAGCAAAATCAGCCTTAAAAAAAAACGCATACGCTTTTCAATTAGATTATATAATATAGAATTGTCCACTGTCACCCACCATGAAAAGAATAAGAATCTAAGAAGACAAACCTCTCGTCCCAAATCCAATTATAAACTAATTATTTTATCATATATATTGAAAGTTGTTCCCGTATAAAAGAGACACTCGGATTCACACAAACCTTGTTTCACTCTTCTTCTTCATTTTGAAGAAAAAATGGAAACTCTTCCTCCTCTGCAAAAGTGCACAGCGCACAAATTTTCAGCCATAGTAACCAGAACTCACACTCTTATTCACTCAATCGCAATACTCTTCATGCTTTACGACAGACTAATAATCAATCTCAAGGAAATTCAAATCTCATTTTTACCTTTTTGGTTTCTCATTTTCGCTTCCGAGTTAATCCTCTCCTTCCTATGGATCCTCAACTCAGCTCATCTATTCTCTCCAGTTTCCCGCTCTGTTTTTCCGGAAAACTTACCGCCGGACGATAAACTACCAGCGATCGACGTATTCGTTTGTACGGCGGATCCGGTAAAGGAACCGGCGTTGGGAGTTATGAACACTGTTTTATCAACGATGGCAATTGATTATCCGCCGGAGAAGGTGTCGGTGTATCTTTCCGACGATGGCGGTTCGGTTTCCACGCTTCATGCGGTTCGTGAAGCGTGGAGGTTTGGTCAAGTGTGGGTCCCGTTTTGCAGGGAATTCGGAGTGAAGAGGATTTGTCCTGAGGCGTTTTTTCAAGCAGTTAATGATGATGATGAGATTAACGGCGGTAAAGATTATTTGCTAGAAAGAAAAAATATTCAGGTTGGTTTTAGATAAAGTTATGCTGGGATTATAATTAATTCTTATTACTTCTATTAATCTTTTAAAGCATCGAATATATAAAAAATATTATTTTATGTATTGTCTTTTAAAAGGTGTGTTACTAAAAAAAATAATTGTTTTTAAATAATAACTATTATTTGAACACTTAACCTCGATATATAAACCCAAATAATTATAATTATCTTTTTAAACTTGTCACTTCACCAGAGGCCACTTTTTTAATTTATATTATCTTTCAATTTTCGAAGAATAAATTACTAATTATTCTTCACCACATATTGTCCACAGAAAATGTAGTTTGTCTCATCAGTGGTAAATAATTAAACTAAGTACGGATTTAATTTGGTTTATCATTATCTTCAAAAAAAATCTTTCAAAAATAATAACTTTTGTGCAATCTCATAGAAGTTTGTAAATTACGCTAGTTAAGGCTAATGCGACTAGCTCAACTGAGAATACGTTGGTAGGGAAATCAATTTGTGGCCTCCTTTGAGATATTTTAATTATATGGTTTATTAAGCTATTATCTTTGTTTATATATTCATAATAGATATTGAATTTTCTTAGCTTTTTGTATGTTCAATTTTTTATATTTTAAATTGTCTTAGTAAAATTTTTGGCTCCGACGTTCTTATTAGTTATATAGGAGTATATTAATCCATAATTCGCATCTACGTACACAGAAAGAATACGAGGAGTTCAAGGAGCGGCTGAAGAAAGCTCAGGAAAATGGAGGGGCAAAGGAAACAGGAGTTCACTTTGGCCCAAATCGTGATACTGTTATTGAGGTACAATTTTTATGAGAAATTGATATAAATAGTCATTTATCTAAATAAACGAAAAAACATATAAATATAGACATAATATATGTATATATAGGCATATTAGCTAGCAGATAGAAATATTTTTGAACAATCCCTTTTTTTTTCATATCATTTTATTTTCGTGATATTTTACTTGATATTCGAACCTATATTAAGATCTCTGACTAATTTGATTTTCACTCAAATGTTTAATTTCTATATTAGGATTTGACTAATTCGAAATTTTCTTGCAGATAATAGGAAAGAATGGCAAAGCTAAGTTACCATCTCTTGTTTATGTTTCAAGGGAGAAAAATACTTCTCATCCCCATCATTTCAAAGCTGGAGCCCTCAATGTTCTTGTATTATTCTCTTTCACCCTTTTCATAAATAGCTATTTATGTTTATTTTTCAGTCTATGTAAAAAACAATCTCACCTTTCTATATTTAGTAATCTTTTCATTTCAATTTACGTGAATTTATTTATTTTGATACGAAATTTAATTTTTTTTTTAAAACAAATTTCATAAATTTATAATTTTAAATATGTCTTAACATTTGAGCGGCTATAAGAACTTCTCCATAAGCATAAAAATGAGAAGATTAAGTTGTGTATTTCCAACTTTAGAAAGACAATTTTTTCTACAACAAACTTTGAAAAACAGGGTCACATGACATGTTTTTAATTCCAAATTTCTTTTTTTCTCTTACCCCTTATGACACTCTCAGAATGATATGACATGTTTTGAATAATAAGATTCAATAGTCTATTTTGTACTATTCTTAAAACTTATTATTATAAAGTTTTCTATTTTAATCTTGATGACGATTTTATAGCCAACATAAATATTGTGAAATATTTATTACACAAGTTTAACAAATCTTCATTTTTTTCTTATTAGAAAATTACAAAATTTCCTTTATCCTTTTATTACACTCCCTCAAGTGCCATGACATATTTAGGATGATAAGTTTAAAAAATCTTCGTTACATTGTTCAGCATTTTGTCTAGTTAGGTTGAGATTCATAAAATAAAACATAGTATATTTTCTTTCAAAAAAAAAAAAGATATTAAATGTGACTAAAAGGGGCGAAGGGGTTCATCTGCACTCTCTACGGTGAAAAAAACAGAGTGAGTATATTTTCTTAAGAAGATATTAAATAGGGCAAATTATTGAAATCCCATACTTTACATGCATAATCTCAATATATACCAACTTTTTCTGAAATTACTAAAAATTCCTTATTTTTTA